>JTDE01003783.1:5103-51343 GCA_014338405.1 Paragonimus skrjabini miyazakii | reverse complement strand
GAGACAGGACAACCTTGTTGCGCCCCACTTGATATGTTAAAAGTAAGCAATACGCTGCCGTAAGCTCTAACACTGCTTGAGGTTTGACAGTAAATTACCTTCAGGATGTTCACATACTTATCAGGCACACATCTTCGATAGACAATCCCAGGGTGCAGCTGTGTCAACCGAATCGAAAGCTCCTCCGATATCCAAGAAGACAACAACTGTTGGCCTTCTATATGGATGGCGGGGTCGAAGCGTCTGGCGAAGTGTGAAGACGTAACCGATTCAGCCACGACTAGCTTGTTCCTCACAGATATATTCTTCACGCGTTTCGTCTGGTGTACGAAGTATAATGGTTGCGAGCAACTTTGACGCAATAAGAGTAAGGCTAATTTTTCGGTGTTTTGCACACGAAATGCGTGAGTCCTTTTTGAAATTTCAGAAAGGTTTGTTCCACGCGGCTGCATTTTGCGATAGGTTTATGTGAACTGCATCCCACATGCTTGGTGATTGGTTTACGGTGTCTACCACCACGATGACCTTCAGAGTCAAGTCATTTTTTGCAAAACCTTGCGATCAACCTTGTCTTTCTGTCTACTGAGACATTACTCGCTTCCCACTTGCATGTTGGAGAGCTTATCCCTCTTCGCTTTGTCGCCTGCTGACTGATCGTTTGCTTACAACCAACCGTCTTCGCTTGCTATTGAGTGTCGCGTTGTTATTGGACTCGGTGATCACTGCCTTGACCGTACACGTGATCAAGTATGTTTTTATCTGCTCTCTACCGTGATTGTGGAATCCATGGACGAATGATTCTCCTAGCTGTTACCGGGTACAATAATACCGCAACACAATTCCCGTTGCGTCTCCCCAGGTAATTCGACTCTACACATCACACCATACACAGCTTGATTCGTTCTTCTCCGTGAGACGAGATACGCATAGAAGGCTGAACCTGTACGTTACTCAAGGTCTGTCGTACTTTGCACATGGATTCCAAAATTCGCTCAGTCAACTCGGAGTGTGACCGGAAGCAAAGGGAGCAAATTTAGTTTTCCTCAGGGATCACTTTTCTTATCATATCGTAATTATTTTAGCTCAACTACTTCCATGGAGATGTTTGAAACTGCTATTGCTCCTGAAACTTACTGTCCACGAGTGTAGAGTCTTCTTGTTGACGGCTGGCCTTTTTAACCGACTTCGACTGATACCTTCACGCCACGCGCTGGTCACTCTCAAAAATTGGACGAGTTCAGTCATTGTTGTCACCCGATAAAGGCTACAAGAGGGTCGTGATGCACATTGGCTTGGTCGTTGGCGAACGTGGTCCGTGAAGGTTTCACAGCGTACGACCACGCAACTGATAAGTCATTCTGTGAACGCATGATAGACTGACGAGTTCACCCTGAGTGAACGTTGTGAACAGTCTCAGCGATTGATCACTTGCACTTCGTATCCGCGTTGGATTTCTAAACTGGGTATTTTTTTTACCTCAATATCACCCCAGGAAACTGACTGCATTCGACGCATATTTTGGTGAGACGAACAGTTTAGTCAAAAGTTGGGCAGGCTTGGTCCCACATCGTTTCACAGACAGAGTGTGGGCTCAGTGTGACAGCTATTCATTGTTTGATCCTGCTGTTACAGTTCTGGTTGTTATGCAAGGGCCCTCCTTATCCAAAACCAGATGAACCACTCAGATTATAGTGAACTTCAATGACCGTCTGTGGTTGACCCGCTTTATGTTTGCAAAGTACCGTTCGTTCAAACTTACTCATGTTACGTGGTCCAAGTACCATTCGGTGAATTCGAACATAACGTCGGAAATACACTCGAAGATCGCGTGTAAATCTTTGATATACTTTCTACTGTCATCGTGTCTTGTGTGTTGGTCTCGCTGGGTTAACTTCGGATAAGGGATTACTCTAGTCTACGTGGTTCATGGGACTGAATTACCCTAACTCCTCGATAACTACGATAAATGTACACCGTTTGTTGATAGGATATCTTCAAAGTACATGAGTACATGAAGTCACAGACAACATGCCTATGTATTCTCTGAACGTGGTTGTGCCGCCGTTCCTGATTAGTCTTTCATTGGTTGTTACATTTGTTCCCCGACAATAATCCTTGTTGCTTAACTGAAAACAGGCTTAATTTGTTTCGAAATAAATCTTCAGAGTTCTGAAACACCTTCCTACTCGATTTGTATACGATACCCCTTTCGGGTCGGCAACATCCATGGTTAGCCCTAGTGCATCGCAGATCAGGTTGGTTAACCGGAACTCTGGTGGAATGTAGAAGTCTCTTTCTTGAAATGACGCCCTGGATGCATAAAATTGTCGAACGACATAAATCTCTTCAATTTCTCGCTGAGTGTTATGTGGCACTATACTCGTACTTTATTAGACAACGTGTATAAACCCTGGAAGAAGTAAGAGCCGGTAGGCAACATCATTATCATGAACAGAAATACATCAGTGGTTCTCACTGATGCTTAACTGTCACACAGAAAGCAAACCCTATACAGAAAGAGATAAGAAAAAAGAAGGAGAGAGAAGGGGATCCAACCATTAAAAACGGATTCGTCTATATTCCAACATTCGACATCAGGCTGCCTACACCTTGAAAACAAACAATCGAGCTATAATTGAAAGTAAAGCTTTAACAACAAGACAGCTTGCTTACGGATTTCCCTGCCTCCTATCACTAAATGCACTCATTTCGCAGACAGTTCGACTTAACAAAGACAACATTCATGCCACTGAGTTCGAATAACCGTCATCTCACTCAAAGTCTCCAACCACCAACACTAAGTCGCGAGGACCCAATCTCGCGAGGAGAACGTGACGTACAGTGGCCAACCCCTTTGTGTACGACTTCATTTCTCTACCCCACACTCTAAGCAAGTCGGCCGCAACGTCGGCAATGAGTGCTCGGTGTGGCAGACGACTAGGTGACATCCTCAGCAGATGACCTAACCATCTAAGTCTGTGCAAATGTAAGGACTGGACAAATGAACCTGCTCGACAGTTATTACCAAATACCCGCTTCCTAACCTCCTCGTTGCTTACTCGCTGGTACCATCCGATGCGAGGGATCGAACGCAGACATCAGAATGATCGGTTACTGGAGCGGCCAGATTTCGATTCCGTAAAGTAATACAGCCCTCACTGTCGCCCTGTATACACGATCGTTAAGCATCAGACAGATGCATGTCTGTCGCCAGTGGTGTTTCAGTTGAGCAAATACCACCATACCCTTAGAAGTACGTGTTTCTGCTTTATTCACTGTTCATTCACTGCGGCTGATGCAGTTTCCCAAGTTTACAAATCGGTCAACAACCTCTACACCTTTATTATCCAACATTAAATCTACGTAATCACAACAACAACATTGCAGAAGCATTTTGCACTAGGAGTCTGCAAAACACATTCCGAAGTACTTAGCAGAACGTGAAATCTCGTCTTGCATTGTCTGTGTTGCTTGAAAGTTGTCAAACAACAGCACCTTGTCGTCAGCATAATCAATATCAGTCGGTCTTCCACCAGGTAGGAGGTCCACACCAGCATCTTGTGACTGTCGGAGACAATCCTCCATTATATTTTCTATGATCACATTGAACAAAAATAGTGGAATGGGGCAGGCTTGACGTACGCCACTCCTGGTACTGAAACTCTCAGACAGTGCACCGTAAACCTTAAACTGAGCTGAAGTATAGGCACAAAGCACCGATAGTATGTTCACATAGTTGGTCGGTACACCCCTGCGTTTAAGCGATTTTAAAAGTGTAGATCGGTTCACCGATTCGAGTACACCTTTATAATTGAGAAATTCGGCAATTGTTGGTTGCCGGTCCACGTGATACTGCTTCAGAAGTTGTCGTCTAACGATAGGAAGGTGAAGTGGACAGGACAACTACCCTTTCCCTCAAAATTGCATCCCTATTCGGCTTGCCGTCAATTACCTTGAGAGATGGCGGCTACTGGGATTCAATGATTTAAATTCTATCACTATTTGCTTGGTTTATCTGTGATTTTCATCATCCTACCTCGTGAATACTGATACCGTTTTGCTTCTAATTTTAATTTTGTTGTTTGTTTGTAAGTTGTAACACTTTGTCGCCGGCTCTGTGAGTTTATGTAGTGACTTCGTGCGCGTTTAAGTCTAAATCATCTCCTGTATTTTATCTCTAACTGTGTTGATTTTCATGTTGTTGTCTAGCGACTCAGCGTTAGTATAGGCCATTGTTGTACTGTTGTAAACGTTGGGAATGACGTTGGCTTTTAATGTTCATTCCCTCTAGCGCGAAATCGCCTTAATTGCCAACCAGTTTTATGGATATGCACAACATGACTCACACGAACTGCTGGTGTTCTTGCTTGACGGATTGCACGAGGATTTGAATCGTGTGATCAACAAACCGTATGTGGAAACCAAGGACGCCGGTGATAGAGAAGATGAAGTAAGTCATACTGCCTCCGTGGAAGCGGCTGTGTACATGTTTACACGATTGCATAAACGTCGTTCGATTTGCCGAATGTCTTCGAACGTTTTCGTTTCGTTTTGCTTTTCCTCTATCTCAGGTTGTTGCCGAAGAAGCCTGGCTCAACCATAAGGCGCGCAACGACTCTATCATCGTAGATTATTTCCATGGACAACTGAAATCCACTGTCATTTGCCCCACATGCGAGTTCCGTTCGGTCACATTTGACCCATTCGCTTCACTCAATCTTCCGTTACCTGAGGTATCCAGGTACAATAAATCGGTATACTTGTGGCCTTGGATTCGCACAACGCAACAGACCGGGCCCATTCGTCTGGAGGTTCCAGTCACAATGGTGTTCTACGTTCGTGATTTGATTGCTTCGTTGGAGCAAATTAGGCGACCACACAGTGATTGCCAGGTGAGTGCTTGTTTCATTTCGTTTCAATGATGATGATGATTCTTTAAAGGTTTTTGTATATGTGAGTTTTTATATTTAACTACAACCAATGGTATGTGACTGATATTTGTGCCATAACAGGTCAAACGAAATCATCAAGGAGAATAGGAAAAGCAACTCGCAAGATATGGAGCAGTTAAGTAATGAAGAAAAGATTTCCGAGGGGCGTGGTAATTCATAGCACAAGCGTCGTTAGCTACAATTTTCAGTAGTGTCTGGCGGTGTTGTTAGCCAGAGATATCCTACGCCCGTTACATTCAAGTCAATAAACAGTCCAAATCAAGCGTTAGCGTTCACGCTCTCGTAAACCTAACCACATTGAGGCACTACCTACCAGACTATTACTTTCAGCCTAAACCAGCACACGCAAGCAGCGCACATCGTAGCAACCGAGTTATTGATGTACGTGAGATGTCTCAGATCCCGACGAAGCTGTGAGGTGAGACTAATATTCCTAATGGCTGACACATTTGTTATGTTTCGTAATCATGGCAAACCTCCGCAAAGCTAATATGGCGTTTCCACCGCATGCAGTTAATTATTCGGGGGCGGTTGTACTCGTAGACACACTTTCCTTACGGTTTGGTTTGGTTTCGTAGCCCTATAGGAGGACTGCTCATCCAGTAGCATTATGCGTCCGACTGTTCACATAAATACTGGAGCGACAGCGTCACCCCGACTTTAGCCACTCTATTTCATGATACGCTTCGCCAGAACTGACACAAATCCCAAGGTAAATGAATCTCGTGACAATGCCCAGCTGTGCGCCACCGATAGTTATTACTGTCGCAGGCTGCTGTTATCTCTGTAACAGCACGCTGTTCTTGATAAACGCAACGTTCATTGCAAACTGACGATGTCAGATTTGTTGAAGTCGTTTTCTAACTGCCCACCCGGCATCAAGGTAATGTCGTCTACATATGCTAAGCCGTAAAGTACGAATCGCAGTTTAGACAGTATCGTTTGCCTCCTCTAAGTCAAATAGTATCTGAGAAAATGTCTACTTATCTATACTTACAGTCGGTCGTTGTAGCATTTTTTAGACATGGTTTCATTTTGCAAAGTGGCCCTCACGTTTCACACCGTAATTTTTGCTTTTTGTGAAGGAAGGTAGCTTCTGTTGCGTTTTGGTTTCATATCATTCGACAATTGTCTTGGCTCGTTACTGCTTGATGTACGCTCCCTTTTCTGGCTGGTTAGGTGAAAATCTCGCGACTTTTCGAGCGTCCAGTTTCTCTATGCAATGCTTTAGATTCCTGCTTGGCTGATACCATTGCTGATGTTCAGTTTTTATGTGTTTCACGGTAGTGTGCACCATTTCACTACTTGAAATGCCTTGTTACAGTTATTTTATATCTCGTTTGTCATTGACCACCATACACTTTCCAGTAAGTGTTTCCCCAGTGAGTGCTCAAATTTTTCACAACGGCAGCAGACCAAACGAGTGCTAGGTAGAATTTCCAATAATCGTTTGAACTTGTAGGGATGTCGGTTTCGAGGGAGTGTTACACATAAAGCAGAAGTGAATTTCTGCGGATTGCACGTATGAAAAAATGTAGGCCGATATTTCCTGGCTCTGAGCACGACAATAATCATCCAAGGCGAACTTATGAAGAGTCGACGCAAAGACTGTGATAGTATCTCAGACTTTTAAACCAAAGATGTAGGAAAGCCATCCTTGTCAGTTAGTCATGCAGTACTCTTTGCTATGATTAACGTTCGCAGTGACCGTCTGCAAAGTGCTAGTGAAACTGTGTATGAGAATGATGGCTTACGAATTTTCAGTTTGCTTTGGTAAATTGGCTGGTTGCCTGAGCATTCTGAAGCGCTGTTCAACTATCCTGATCATTAATTAAGTTAGGGACTGTAAAGGTAATGTATCTAGTTGTGTCGTTCTCAACGATCATCCGTCAGAAATCAGAGAGAGTTCGTCTGGACCGGGTGCCTTGTGGCGTTTCAGGAACTTGACTGCATGCCCAAACGAGAACACATAGGTTCCCGAATAGCATGTTGTTCACCCGGCATGCTGTCCGTATGGCGTGTGAATATGTTCGGTATCCACTAACTGAGCAAATTTCTAAGAAGGTGTACAAATTACACGGTGATCACCGGCTCCAACGAATACAAAAGATTATTGAGTCTGAATCCCATTCGAAAGACGTATGGACCAATTTCGCCACTAGCCCCCGAAAATATCTGTTAATTTTGGAATCTCTCGCGGGGCAAGCCTACTCTACGACAAATCTATCATCAATGATGAACTATCGAACTACTGCGCTGTTTCATGTAGGGTGCATTGGGCATGTTGGACGGATGGACTCCATCCAACTGCGTATGGACCGAACTAGGACTGATCACTGTACCCCGAACTTCGTGCTTCGCCATGTTGCTTTGTGGATGAGGTTTGTTTTGAGCTAAATGTTCTAGATGGATCCCTTGAATCAATCCTATATCCCTTGATCTGGGTAACCCGGAATCATCCTGTCCTCACAACAATCAGGAACTAAAGAACATACAGCAATTAAGACTTGTTTGATGTTTTTACTGCGACTCTGGTCGAGGTGTCGACGTCTGGTTTCGCTCCCACATATTTTATCGCACCAAATCCACTTATCTTACAATCCCCTTGTTTGTTGGACAGTTCATTACTGGATGATTGCGCAACTTTGAAATCGGATACATATTTGGTGCATGCGACAGCCGTCAAGCTGGCATCCAGAGATGATGAGACGAAGGTCTTCGTCAGCTTCTGGATCGTGTCCACGAGAGTCAGGGTTCGCAGTTTGGCGGGCAGGATGTAGTTGGTATAGCGGACGTGTTTCCCTGGGCCCAGTTTCCAGAGTAGTAGACGAACCTTCCTCTCGTCGTCCCTGGATGCCAGCTCAACGGTGAATGTGTCTTCGTATCGCTTGTACCAGACCTCGAAGGAGACACCAGCTTGGGTGTCACACAGGAAATCGGAGACATTCCTGGTCAAGTGATTCACGGACGGCGGATCGACAGAAGTGAACGGTCCAAGCACGGCGAAGTGGGTGGCTAACATTTCCATCAGTCGGATCTACGACTGCATCATCTGCTTGAGATCTGGGTCGGCAGACATAGTTCAAAGAGAGAACAAAAGCGAGGCAAAATGTCCGTCGCCAAATATGTTAGAACCCGCCGGTCAACGATAACGAGAAATGTCTAGCGCGCGACTATACAAACCACGGAACGTAGCACAAAGCGTAGCAATACTCGAAAACCTCAGAATAACACAGAAGACCTTGACCTTCAGTCGAGAATGTATTTGCTCTCAAACCAAAGGTCACGTAGCAGACCAGCGTGTGTATATATTGTAGCACACAACCAGTAGAGCAGACTGAGATTGTGTCCAAAGATGTATTACACTACACGCAGCGGTAGTTTAAATGCAACTGTCATCTTTGCTTGTCTGACTGCCCGTTGACTCAGGGTCCTCGTGCACGAAGTTGACGTGGCGACCATTTCAAATTCAATCCGTGCGCGCTAACTCCTTTCGATCACTCATTACAATATACAATCTTTGAATGGCCTTGAAGAATCCCGCCTGAATTGATGCATTAAAAGTGGGATGGGCCAATCAGAGACGCAGGAGAAGCGTGTGCCAAAACTAAGTTTTGGTGCATCGTGACGCGAAGAAATAAAATTCAAAATCACAATCTATTTTTCGAGGAAAATAGACTTTCCCCAAAAGTTTTGTGTCGGCTAGGCCTTGACGGCTGTCGCATGCACCAAATGTGTCCGATTTCAAAGTTGTGCAATCATCCAGTAATGAACTGTCCAACAAACAAGGGGATTGTAAGATAAGTGGATTTGGTGCGATAAAATATGTGGGAGCGAAACCAGACGTCGACACCTCGACCAGAGTCGCAGTAAAAACATCAGACAAGTCTTAATTGCTGTATGTTCTTTAGTTCCTGATTGTTGTGAGGACAGGATGATTCCGGGTTACCCAGATCAAGGGATATAGGATTGATTCAAGGGATCCATCTAGAACATTTAGCTCAAAACAAACCTCATCCACAAAGCAACATGGCGAAGCACGAAGTTCGGGGTACAGTGATCAGTCCTAGTTCGGTCCATACGCAGTTGGATGGAGTCCATCCGTCCAACATGCCCAATGCACCCTACATGAAACAGCGCAGTAGTTCGATAGTTCATCATTGATGATAGATTTGTCGTAGAGTAGGCTTGCCCCGCGAGAGATTCCAAAATTAACAGATATTTTCGGGGGCTAGTGGCGAAATTGGTCCATACGTCTTTCGAATGGGATTCAGACTCAATAATCTTTTGTATTCGTTGGAGCCGGTGATCACCGTGTAATTTGTACACCTTCTTAGAAATTTGCTCAGTTAGTGGATACCGAACATATTCACACGCCATACGGACAGCATGCCGGGTGAACAACATGCTATTCGGGAACCTATGTGTTCTCGTTTGCATGTGTGAAAATCTTTCATAGTGGTGTAACATACGCTGTGTCGTAGTATCGTCACAGGGTTATTGTTGCACTCCTTGCGTGACCCGTCGGCCAACCGTAAATCCGCAGAGCTTCGGTATTGCCACTGTTCATTGTCCACAGCTGCTTTTTCACCAGGAGAATTCCGCTTATTCAGCTGTTATCTCTCAATCGGAAGGTCTTTCCCTGATCTGCGATCTGCGTGCGCGCCCGTTCATCCGGGTGTCGTGAAAGTTCCTTTCGGGCACTAATTAATCATGTGGTCTGTTATTGGCTTCAACGACTTCGTCGACTATTTTGCCAATTTATTTGTTTTGTGGTTGTGATCAATGTTGGTTGCAGTGGAACTTTATGTCTGTGTACTTTGGGAAGTCTGTACACATGAGGACGTTGACTTCTAGACTGCTCAAGACCTTCAGACATGTTGGCGTGTGTAAAACTACCTTCAGGTAACCATCGCAATCTTTTGATAATCCGTTTGTGGTTCGCCAAGTTATATATTTTCCGATTGGTAAATACTGGGTTCAGTTCTCTGATACAGTCAGTACGGTTTATCACTGTTCTCTCAGCTCCCTTATCGGGTGAAGAATGATCAGATTCTGGTCAGCACTTCAACATTGCAGGTTGATCAGTTAAGGAGCCAACCTACAGTGTGCTCTTCTGAAGAGTGACCTTTCTGGAGGGAGAGAGGGTATTCCAGATGACATCGGTGAAACACGTGACAAAATATTTTGAGAAGAATCTCACTATGACGGTTTTGTACAATACACCTCTCTCTTTGAATAGACTAATAGATACCACATTTTATGTGCTGCTCTGAAGACGTTCATGTTGTTAGTGATGTTAGATGAATGCTGTTTTTGTGCGTATCAAATTCCCCTCGATATATTGGCGGGCTGATTCAAGGTATCCTTGTCATCCGTCTACTGCTCCTTGTCCTAATATTACTGATAGTTCGTAAGTCATGAATTGCAAGTTGCATTCGAAAAATAAAATGAGGTCAAAGCACCACGCACCTATACGCTACAAACAACTTGGCAGGAGGAATGTTCACTCTCGTACACAGTGTGCCGGTGTCTCATGGTTTCAGATAGAACAAGGTGAGACATGCAAACTTTATTCTTGTATTATCGGTAAGATGATGGCAGCTTTGGTATGGGACGAAAGAATCATGTCAGCTGCCTTGAGTAGATTGGATTTCCGGTTCAAATTATTGTAATAAATGAAATGGTTCATTTAAGAGGAATTGAATTTAATCGATATGTTCCCTGGTCCTATCTAAACGGTAGTCTCCACAGAGTCATATATTCCTATAGAAAGTCTGCGGAATCGGACAAAATCGAGGAGTATTTTATTGCTCCGTCGAGCCCAACCCGATATGTTTCCGAAATGGTTTTCAGTGTCGACGGTTTTAATTTATAGACGTTTCCTGCTCTGCTTTAAAACTCACTGAACTTCACTTGGCTACTCATTGGTATTCCGAAATTGCGCTTGCCTCCAGGGCCTGAACGCACCAAACCGAATGATCATCATTATAGACAGCAATATATCAGTGGTTCACACTGATGCTTAACTGCCACACAACCACGAAGAAGAAAAAGCAAACCCTGTTTAGGAAGAGAGAAGAAAAAAGAGGGAGGAGACCTAATAATTAAAAATAACTACGTCCATACTCAAACATACAACATCAAGCCGCCTAAACCTTGCAAACAAACCACCGAGCTGTAAGTAAAAGTAAGGCGTCATCAGTAAGACAGCTTCCTTACGGCTTTCACTGTCCCGCGTCATTAGGTGCACTCACTTCACAGACACCTTGGCCAAACAACGACAACATTCACGCTACTGAGCTCGGTTAGCCGCCATTTCACCTAACCTCTCAAGCCACCGACTCTGTGAGTCGCGAGGGCTTCAGCCCGGAAGACAAACCCGATCTACAGTGCCCAACCCCTTCGTGAACGCTTTCATTTGTCTACGCCAGGTCATCATCTGTCCACTTTGCACCAATCGATCGCAACGTCAGCAAAGAGTGCTGGATGTGACAAACGACTAGCTGACATCCTTAGTACATGACCTAACCATCTAAGTCTCTGCATGTGTAACGACTGAACGAAGGAACTAGTTTGACAAGCAATACTAAACAGCTGCTTCTTAACCTCCTCGTTGCTTACACGCTGGTACCACCCGACTTGAGCGATTGAACGCAGACATCGGTGGTCAAACACCCGAAGACTGTTCACGTCTTCTACCCTGAGGGGTCATGTTTCGCTGCCGTAAAGTAATACAGCCCTCACTGTTGTCTGATATACGTTACCCTTAAGTTTTAGAGAGATACTTTTCTGTCGCCATAAGTGCCTCAGATTAGTAAACACCACCATGGCCTTAGAAATGCGCGCCTCCATTTCATTCTCTACACCTCCGCCGCCGCTGCTGATGCAGCTTACCAGGTATACAAACCGGTCAACAGCTTCCATGACTTCATTATCTAACATTAAATCTACATAATCACAGCAGTCTTGCAGAAGCACTGCATTTCGAGGCTGCAAAGCGCATTTCGAAGTACTTAGCAGAACGTGAAATTGCATCTAGCATTGTCTGTGCTGCTTGAAAGTTGTCAAACAATAACACCTTGTCGTCAGCATAATCAATATCAGTCGGTCTTCCACCAGGTAGGAGGTCCACACCAGCATCTTGTGACTGTCGGAGACAGTCCTCCATTATTTCGTCCGTGGCGAAATTGAACAAGAATAGTGAAAGGGGACAGCCTTGACGAACGCCGCTCCTGGTGCTGAAACTGTTAGACAGTTAATCGTAAACCCTAACCTGAGCCGAAGTATGGGAGTAAAGTGCCGACAGTATGTTCAATTAGTTGGTCGGTACACCCCTGCGTTTAAGCGACTCTAAAAGTGTAAATTGATCCACCCAATCGAACGCAGCCTTATAGTCGGGAAATGTGGCAATTGTTGGCCGGCGGTATACATATGGTGTGCTATTTATCGAAGGAATACGTTAGTTCATACATACTCACACTGTGACAAGTTTAGTTCAAGCGCATATGAGAGAAAATTGGTGGTCACTGTTTTAGCCAGACGGGATGGGTTTGCACTGGCAACAGTTTAGAGGATATACGTCACGTGGAGTAGGTTTAACCCACCAGGGGTTATCCATAAGGAGTTGTGAAGAAGTTCAATGTGAAAAATGCACAAAGTAATCCGCTACCCACAGTTAACAAAAAACAATAGTTTTGCGGTGATCTTTCAACGGAGACAGCGGTGGAGGTCGGCTGTCGTCTGCATATTGGTTATGTTGAATTCTTAAATAGATGACGTCTCAGTTCACCGAATGACATATACTCTGCGTATGCAAGTTTGGATGAAGAGTTCCCTATCAAGTAAATTCTTGGTTAAGCCACAACGAGTTAAAACCAGAAAAGTTATCGGTTTCGCAACGTTTCGACCCTCTCGGAGAGCCTTTATCAAGCGATTTAAATCAGAAAATTCGCACTATACAAGCTTCGAATGAGGTAGTCATCAGTTGGCACGTGTTTGTGTGCTTAACAGGCGGTGTGTAGTTAGGCTACCAATAAGATCTAAGGGTTCACGGTTCATCTGACGTCATCAAGTGACGATCCCAGGTGCAGACAAGGGCAGATAGTTATTGTGTGTTGTGTGACAGTGTGCGAGCATGTGTGTATTAATCTACGTGCGTGTAGGTTGTTTTGGTGTCGTTGGTTATGGAAACCACTCTTTAACACAGTCGGATGGTCGAAGTCAACTTGGTGTTGGTTGAGGATCGCATGTGCAGCAATGGCTGAATCATGCTGTAATTTTCGAAGTTGTTAAGCCTCAGTAGAAGGCTTCTTACTACATCCTACATGACCTTTAGTGAGTACTTCCAGCTGCCGGGCGGTCTGTCCAATGTATGAAGCTTGACAGTCTTTACATTTAACCCGGTAAACACAGTCTGATTGCTCCAGCACTGTTCGCTTGTCATTTAAGTAGACTAACTAACGTGTTGGTGGCTTTAAATGCCACTCTGATATTGTACTGATTAAGGACTCGACTAAGGTCCTCTGATGTATTCCTTCTGTACGGAATAACGATAGTCGATAGCCAGTTCCTGGGCTCGTTGATCTTGTTGCAAGGTAGCTGCTGAATTGGACGTAGAATATTGTCACAGTAACCGTTAGCTTTCAATGTTGACTTTACAGTCTTGTATTCCTTTGATAGTTCGTCCTCGGAACTGGTTAATAACAAGGCCCTGTGGAACAGACTAGATGCAACTGCCTTCTTGGTGCACATGGGGTGTTCTGAGCTAAAGAAAAGGTACCGATTAAAATAATCAGCATTAGCACAACGCACAATATGTTTTCTCAAATCCGTTCTGTTTACGGTTCGGAAGTGTTAAGAGTCCCCTATGTTATCAGAACTGTGCATCACTTTGACACTAGGGTTGCCTAGCTACTATCAAATTGTGTTCGGTAAACGGTTATGCAGTCGTCAAACAATTTGGTCGTAACGCAATGTTTGGTTGCCTCAGTCAAACCTTTCTGTTTTGTTCTCAACTCGACACTATTACTTGCTATTAAATGCAAAAGTCATGTCAACCTGCTGAAGGCATCCTGTTTTGTGCATGGTAAATTTTTAGGTGAGCTGTTCATGGTACCATAGTAGTTCTCGAACAGGTTTTAAAAGTTGGCCCGTTTGATATGTTTTGTGGTTTGAAATTATGTGTGCCTATTTTATCGATGATAGACACCAGCAGAGATGCGAGGAAGTCGGCTTGAACACATGTCGCATGTTGTAGGTGTTTTGTCTGCTCCATTCAGCTTTGCACTGTGACATAGATATTTAAGTGTTTGGTTTGTCATTTGAGTTTTTGTTATTACTGTCCGTTTTAAGGACTTTTGAATGCATTTTTCTTCCTTAAATATTGGGCTTTTATGTGGCTTTAATCACTTTTTCTTTCATTCTTTCTCTCACAATTCTGAGTGTTTTCTGTCTCTTGCAACTCTTCCAGTACTTTGTGACAGAAGTCTACAATCACTCAATGAGTAGACCGTTTCATATGGACCATCAAATTCGAGATCGCTACGGTCCTCCGGTGTTTGTTTACGAATTACCACCGGGTCACTTGATTCCGGTCCGACTACATCAAACAAAGTGAGCCTCATCTACCTACTTCTGTTTATCTTGTGTACATGCTACAAAAGGGCGTGATGATGTGAAATCAGTCTGCCCTAATTGAACGATGACTACATATTTTGGTTTCACGTTTCTGTCTGGTTGACACGTCTGAAAGACATCAAAAACGGCGTATTGCATTGTACAACGTATCACTTTGGTTACTGTTACGACTTAGTACAGTTTGCGAAGGTGGGATGATTAAACCACGTGTTAGACCTGACGGCAAACAGGCAGATAATTTTATTAGGTGACAGAGCAAGCACAAAGGCTCAATGGTGGACAGACACCACTTGACAAGTAAAGTGACAATCATCGAGAATGTGGTGAGCAGTGCGGAGGGATTCGTATAATCATCATGAACAAAGTTCAGGGAAGTTAGGGAGAGGCAACAGGGAACAGATTCAAATGCTTACCGAAATGTGAAGCTGGCCCCTGTTTATCCTTCACTACGTACGCCAGTGTATCGGCTCAGCCTCCGCTACTCAATGTTTAATTCATATCTCGTCTGAAGGTCTAAATGAAAGGCGGTTGTTTGGTTCACACTACGTCCAGCCTATCAGAAGCGCTTTGCAATCACAATCTCAACGCTACCAGTCTAGGAGTTATTGAATTCTTTTGCCAGATGTTCATACAGACATTTGGTTTTATCGATTCATCCACAATAACGGACACAGTGAAACCGTCAATTTCCAGTCTAGCAAGTGAAGACATGGAGTGATTTCTTAACGCGTACGAGGGGTACATGGTTTCTTCTATGATGGTTCGCTTGATAGCACTTCATGTGCATCCGGCAACCGCCTCTAAATGTCACTAGCTTTATAATGTAACGTTAACATCTTAAATTAATGGGAATAGATAAACATGTTTACTCGAAACGGTCATTGGACTTATTCATTCTTCTTTTCAGTGGGCTTTATGGGATATCCTTTACCTATCGTGGCTTTGCGTAGTAGTGCTGTCTTATCTGATAGTTGGTTTTCTGTTGCAATCTGACATCCTCTGTGAGACTGGGATAGAACTATTTCATGTTTATGTTCGCTGAATGTAAAACGTTTGTGGTGTAAGCGTTGCCTGGTCCCCTACCGGGCAATCATTATTCCTGTTATTCATGACGTTCACTCGAAGACCTGAGCGACAACTCACTTTGCTGTGCACGGTATTCACATCTATACGGTTTAATTGTGCTGCCAACAACATCCACCTCACAATTACTTTGAGTTCTCACCATTAATTGCCCATGTTTACGAAGCTCGCGATACAATCCGTTTGACAAAATCAAGTGTTATATTGCGATTTCCAGGCTGATCACTGAACTGCGATCTTGATTTTTTCCCAGTTTACATTACGTTCGATTTTTCTTATGTGGTTGTGAAACGTTCAATATGAGAACGTTCTAACTGTTGACTTTCCGTACTGTTACAGAAACTCAACCACCCATGGGGAAACTGAGAATAATTTGAAGAAATAATTGTTGTGTGAATATGGACATACGGCTTATTACGAAAGGTTTCTATGTTGCATTGTTTGTCCAACTAGCGTCGTTGATGGTCAGCCGGTCTTCACTGTAAGCAACGACATCTACCAACTTCGCCCAGTGCGCTGACAATGGCTTTTGTAACCAATGATAACGTCACTATTGGCGGATACTTACTGTGCAGTAGTCATTAGTCGCAAGTAGCGTCATTAAATATTGTTTGATATAGCACGCACTTTATTAGTAAACGAAATGTATGACCCTACCTTCGTTAGACTAGACGTTTTGTTGTTTCCTCATATCTTTGTTTCCCCTAAGTATGCACCATGCGTTTAACGTAATTCCTAGGCTGGTTAATCAGCGGACCCAATAATGGTTACACATTGTACATTTTTTGTTCGGCTTCGTCAGTACTCGACCAAACAGCCACTGAAATGAGTGTATCGTGCAAAACATTTTGCAGCTTACGAATGTCCGTCAACCGAGAGGGTGATATTTAATGGGAGTGTCACGTGTGGTCCCCACTCTCACAGATATCACGTTAAAAGTACTGCAGTCATGGGATATTGTGTGACTCTCGATGAACCTCAAGCATGCTGATTGCAACAGTAAGGGTTGGGTTCGAGCGAATACAGCTCTTGTCTAACATTTACTCGTTACGGTTGCAGAGCGTATCTCGTGGCTTTCCAATCACCTGTTTGCTTTCCACAGCTTGGTTCGTTACTCTTCGGTATATCAACTGGATAATATAGCATCGTTTACATATTCCACATCGGTCAACTCTTGCCACTAGAGGGAAGCTTAACAAAAGACACTTCTGAACCGCATTTTTTAAACACCCAAATCGAGCGTACCTTCCGGTCTAAGTATACTGCTATGCTTGGCTTCGTAAATGCATTGTAATGATTAATTGTATGTCTCATTTTAATACTTAAGCAATAAGTGGAGATTATCTTGAGGGCAGTGAAGCTGCAGCGTAAGGTAAAGTTGCAGCTTGCGCGTCTCGAATTACTATTGGGCTTAGCTGGAGACGGTGTGTTAATTACACTGTGATAGAGTCACCAATGCCAGATAGATCGTGTCCTAGCACTCTCTTGCTTTGTTCTAACTTCTACTGGCGACAACCCTACTGACTTCAGTTTCTGGTGATCGAGAAACGGATAAAGTTTATGTCAAAATTTGTGTGTGCCTGTACCAAACGACTACAATAAATACGGGCTGAATATCGTGAACTTTGCATGCGTCAGCAGCTACTAGATATGATTATTGCAAGTAGTGTAGACAGCTGGCGGTGTGACATATTGCATGGGAGGTCGTAGATGTAACATGTTGTGGATCTTTGGACTATTTTCTGGAGTTAGATAACAGACACTTGAGAAGTTTGGAACACTTCATTCCCGTGTTTCAATTCATTAATAACGAAAGAAGACATCACTCGTGAGATTCTATCATTTCGTTTACTATCTTTAATCACGAACGCGAAACAGTAGAATGTTGGGAGCATGCAAGTAACAACGACATTAGAAACGGTTAACCATTGGACTTTGCATGAAAGATGAACTGTTGTCAGTTTCAAGACAGACAAACCACCTGAGTCAACAGTTCATACATACACACATGGCCGGACAGCAAGTAGTGGTTAGCATTGCCTCGACGACTGCGAGCAGTTTTGGATTCCGGTTGCACAATAACACGGCAAATTAGTTGAAGGAACCAACACTCTTACATGTTTCCGTGATGTTTCTCGCAATGGATCAGGTTGGATTTCGGGTCACTCCTGTTGCCATCGTTTGATGCGTCATCGCGTACCCAATCACTTGGGCATATGTTCAGTCTTTCTTTGTCGTAGGCACCGATCTGTTCTGCCAATGTAGACGTCACCGTAGCTGCAGGCAAACTGATAGATTGCGTGAAAGACAGAACAATTCGATAGGTCACAACTATGAATAAACTGAGCAGCACTCCTAGTTATGGGTAGCAACCGCAAATCGGACGCAAGGTACGTACGAATTATGACAGGTAATTTTCGACCTACATTAGTTGTGGTATGATCACCTCTAGAAGGTACGTTTAGAAAAACCTCCTTCATATGGACTGTATACACGGCGGTTTTGGCCGACCTCTTCTGGCCATGGATGTCGACAGAATTCTCAGGATATCCGTTTGTGAGTATCACCTTGTTTAACCTCTCCCCCTTTTTAAGCAGTCATCGGTACATATTAGTCAGGCTCTGTGAAACAGGGTTGGCACCAGATCTCGTTTGTAAAAAATCGGGGCGAAAGGGAAACTATCCATACTGACAGCTCCAAGCAGTCTTACGGTGGACTGGTCGTTGCAATGAGCCACCCTATCTTGTAGTGAGCGAAGCGTCCAGAAAAGATAAACTGTTGTTTGCTTCTTTGTGAGAAACAGAAAGGTTAAGATTGACGGAATTAGTAAAGTTTAAAGTGAAACAAAGTGACCGTTAGTTGTAAAAATCAAGTGCGTTCCAGACGCCACAACCAGAGAAGAGCAGGCAAGATTCCGTTCAAGACCGGGATCTTCAGATAAAATCTTCGTGAAATTTTAGAGCAGCGTCACGCGGATCGCTAGCCTACGGTCGTAGTTGTTCTCGCCCCTACACTTACGGTTAATTCAGTTGACTGGTCCACATTTCTGTGGTCTTATTAACGCAAGATATACTGAAGAGGTATGCGAATATGTCGTCTTTGCTTCGTTTGTAACCCATATTTGTGTCTGCGGACATCTATCCAACAGACTTAATACCACAAGTGACGTGCATGAAAGTTATTCATTTTTATCATTTCTGTGCAATTTTGTTAGACGGCTTATGGTTTTAACCGAATACCGGTGTCGTTATGTCTGAATCATGGCTGGACTTTCTTGACTATACTGACTGCAAAATTAGCTTTTTGTGTGACCATTTTCAGGTATGCAGCGTCCCTTTCTGAATATAAATTTGAACGATGAAACAATTAACCTTATGTTTCACGACTCATGCTATGACGCATTTCGCTATATCTTTACAATTGCTTTTTGCAGACTGCTAAATTTGTACAAGTCTAATCTAACTCACAAAACGGAGATACATTAAGGTATCACCCATCTATCGGTGCACTAATCTGATCACTACTAGAGCAATGAATGATTGACTAGTAGCTCACTTTGAATGCGCAGATTACACTTGTATTTCAGCTAACAATCACTTCAGCATATCGAAGGAAGCGCGGATTTCTCATCATGTGAATGACCTTAAACACAGATGTGCGGTTTTTTCCAGTGTACCAGTAGCACGTAGATGATGCAATCTGGTTGCAATAGCTGCGATTATCATTGCATTGATTGAGTGGTCTGTCTGGCGTTCGATCCAACTGTACACGTGTTTGTTAATTCCGGGCTGCATCTTGCACCCAATTCCCTTATTCGCATTGGTGGATGGCGGCTCACAGAGACGTCAGCTGTTTGACTAGATTTCGTACAGTACTACAAGAAAAAACTGAGCGAACAGCATCACAGATTCGTTTAGTAGTTGTCTAGAAACCATTCTCCACTGATGAGCTCACATCATCCCTTTCTAAGGAAAAGCTATTAAACCATCTTTTTGAGGGTCAGCTATTTCAACCAGCTTCTGTCGAATTGGTTTATTGAGCATTTTAACGAATTGCGAGGGTTAATTGCTGCCCATTCAGCTTCCAACATGTTCTCACAAAGTGCACTAGCCTGCTCATATAGTGTTTCTGCTGCATTGCATTTATTTGTGATCGGCTGTTGGACTGCAACTCATTGCCGTTTCGTGCATTTGCATTCCGGCTGTCCAACGTAACAGAGCTACTGGCCCAGATGATCTTTCGTCTGCACTTTTCAAAGAAGACAGGGAGGCATCAGTAGAGGATTTGACTAGACGACAGAGAACAATTGTCATATTTCTCAATTATAAAGGTGTACTCGAATCGGTGAATCGATCTACACTTTTAAAATCGCTTAAACGCAGGGGTGTACCGACCAACTATGTGAACATACTATCGGTGCTTTGTGCCTATACTTCAGCTCAGTTTAAGGTTTACGGTGCACTGTCTGAGAGTTTCAGTACCAGGAGTGGCGTACGTCAAGCCTGTCCCATTCCACTATTTTTGTTCAATGTGATCATAGAAAATATAATGGAGGATTGTCTCCGACAGTCACAAGATGCTGGTGTGGACCTCCTACCTGGTGGAAGACCGACTGATATTAATTATGCTGACGACAAGGTGTTGTTGTTTGACAACTTTCAAGCAACACAGACAATGCTAGATGCGATTTCACGTTCTGCTAAATACTTCGGAATGTGTTTTGCAGACTCCAAGTGCAAAATGCTTCTGCAATGTTGTTGTTGTGATTACGTAGATTTAATGTTGGATAATAAAGGTGTAGAGGTTGTTGACCGATTTGTAAACTTGGGAAACTGCATCAGCTGCAGTGAATGAGTAGTGAATGAAGCAGAAACACGTACTTCTAAGGGTATGGTGGTATTTGCTCAACTGAAACACCACTGGCGACAGACATGCATCTGTCTGATGCTTAACGATCGTGTATACAGGGCGACAGTGAGGGCTGTATTACTTTACGGAATCGAAATCTGGCCGCTCCGGTAGCCGATCACTCTGATGTCTGCGTTCGATCCCTCGCATCGGATGGTACCAGCGAGTAAGCAACGAGGAGGTTAGGAAGCGGGTATTTGGTAGTAACTGCCGAGCAGCTTCATTGGTCCAGTCCTTACATTTGCACAGACTTAGATGGTTAGGTCATCTGCTGAGGATGTCACCTACTCGTCTGCCACGCCGAGCATTCATTGCCGACGTTGCGGCCGACTTGCTTAGAGTGTGGGGTAGAGAAATGAAGTCGTACACGAAGGGGGTGGCCACTGTACGTCACGTTCTCCTCGCGAGATTGGGTCCTCGTGACTTAGAGTTGGTGGTTGGAGACTGGATGGGATGACGGTTAATCGAACTCAGTGGCATGAATGTTGTCCTTGTTAAGTCGAATTGTCTGTGAAATGAGTGCATTTAGTGATAGGAGGCAGGGAAATCCGTAAGCAAGCTGTCTTGTTGTTAATGCCTTACTTTCAATTATAGCTCGATTGTTTGTTTTCAAGGTGTAGGCAGCCTGATGTTCGAATGTTGGAATATAGACGAATCCGTTTTTAATGGTTGGATCCCCTTCTCTCTCCTTCTTTTTTCTTATCTCTTTCTGTATAGGGTTTGCTTTCTTCTTCATGGTTGTGTGACAATTAAGCATCAGTGAGAACCACTGATGTATTTCTGTTCATGATAATGATGTTGCCTACTGGCTCTTACTTCTTCCAGGGTTTATACACGTTGTCTAATAAAGTACGAGTATAGTGCCACATAACACTGAACGAGGATTTGAAGAGATTTATGCTGTTTGACAGTTTTATATATCCAGGGTGTCATTTCAAGAAAGAGACTTCTATATTCCACCAGAGTTCTGGTTAACAAACCTGATCTGCGACGCATTAGGGCTAACTACAGATGCTGGCAATCAGAAAGGGGTATCGTATACAAGTCGAGCAGGAAGCTATTTCAGAACTCTGAAGATTTACTTCGAAACAAATTAAGCCTGTTTTCAGTTAAGCAACAAGGATTATTGTCAGGGAACAAATGTAACAACCAATGAAAGACTAATCAGGAACGGCGATACAACCACGTTCAGAGAATACATAGGCATGTTGTCTGTGACTTCATGTACTCATGTACTTTGAAGATATCCTATCAACAAGCGGTGGGCATTTGTCGTAGTTATCGAGGAGTTAGGGTAATTCATTCCTATGAACCACAAAGGGGTTAGCCAATGTTTGTCGCGTTCTTCTCGCGATATTGGGCCCTTGCGACCTACAGATTTGATGGCTGGAGACTTTGGACGAGGTGACAGCTAACCGGGCTTTGGGTTGAATGTTGTTTTTGTTTGGTCGAATTGTCTGTGATGTTAATGTCCTTGGTGGACTCCTTTAGCATGCTCTTTTGCTAATGACGCCTTACATTGTCTTTTAGCTCGTTTTTTTTTTGCAAGGTGTAGGCACTTTGATATTAGATGCTGAAATGTAGACGAAGCTATTTTTGTTAGTTAGATCCCTTTCTTCCGCTTTCTGTTTTTTCCTCTTCCTGATCAGGGCTGTTTTTTTTCTTTTTCTTGGTTGTATAGTATTTAAATGTCGGTGGAAACCACCGACGTGTTGCTGTCTATGTTGTTGTCGTCGTCGTCGTGCATTTTCAATATGTGTTAGCCCTTTGGTTGGTTCTTACACACCTTTGCGCAGAGCGGGTGTCAAGGATCGACAGAGAACTATTGACTTCACGTCGTCAGTCTGGTACGGCCTTCGCATGTTATAAGCTCAGTGGGATGTTGCAAAATGGGCAATACCCTGCGCCTGCCCTTGTCTTTGGTGGTGACCCGTTGGCAGTAATCGACACTTTGTTTTACCTTGGAGCTGTAAGATGTCCGATAACACCACAAATCTTGTAGCCAAGGATCGGATGACGTTTGCCAACTGACAGCATCAGTTGCGTAGGTGTTATCGCAGTCTTTTCGCAAAAGGCTGGGTGTATAACGCAACTGTTAGAGCGATCTTATTGTATGGCTACGAAATCTGATCCATTTACGAGGTAAATGTTCACAGTGTCCGCTTTCAACCATCAGTGTTTCCGAGGCGTTAGTAGCGCATGCTATGAACACCCTATCAGCAATAACGGAAATCATGGCCGTATCTTCAAGACAGACAATCCTTGCCGGTCACTATATATACTCTTCCACTCTCACAGGCTTCGTTGATTTGAATCCATTTTACGATTGCTAACTCACTGCTTGGTACGTTTAATCTTGTTTGTGAGTGTAGGGTTAGACTGGAGTCGGTAACCTGGTGGACGGTGTACGACTTGGGTTCGGGGTGTAAAGGCACTAAAACTGGCGCTTGCTTTAGTTTGGCGTTCCCAACTTCCCGACTAGGTTCCAGCGGATAAGAAACATCTCCTTCTGAGGACACCGTTCGATATGGCGGAGACTGAGAACCAATGCAATACATGTTATGAACTTCCGTATGCATCGGTTTGCCTCTTTTCCTCGTTGTTTTTGGCACGTTTGCCACCTCTTGCGGTCTTTTCGTGTTGAGTGTGGAGAATGGTGGTGTTCTCGCCGGATTATCTTATGGGCATTCCTTCGTAGATTGTTTATCATGTCAAGTGCTGTCACTTGTATTACCTGTTGTTTACAATTACAAATATATCGTCGGTTTATCTCTTGTTTAATGGGAAAACACTCAGAAATGCAGCAGTCTGATTTTCACATTCGGCGACATAAACATCAGCCAGTAACTGCATCGCCTAATGTTTTTTTTTCTCGAAACTCTCCTGAAAATGAACATTCCGACTGCTGTGCACTTGCAAGCCACATTTTTTACAACTCCTTTATACTTCATTGTGGTCGTTCTCATTTTGATTGACTCGTGTTCCGTTTTCTTATTCCGAAAACAATTTTTCTCACACCGTTAATCTAAAGTCTCCCCAAAAATTCCTAATTCTTGCTTCATGCACTTTTTCACCATTGAGCTTGAATTATTCTCTCAGTGAAGTGTAATGATTTTTATTCAAGGACATTTAGGTGTGATAAAATTTTCATGTTAAACCTACAATGTAGTGTTTTCATCTCCGCTTATGAAAACTCTACAGCTTGTCGCTCAAACTAGGCTTGCGTTGCAGTTGAATTCGCATATATACTTCAGCTTCAGAGGACAAGTACTTCTGTGAGACTGCTGGGATTATGTATGTTCGTCAGTTGTCGACCGGTTTGCATACTTAAATAACTGCACCGATAGAAGAAGCGAATCAGTAGTTCGTACGTTCCAGGTCACTTGGCAGTTAAAAACTCGCTTCAATGACCGGTGCATTGTTATCAGTGCTGCGGGTGGTGCTTATGACGACAGTGGATAACTCAAGAAACCACGTGATCTGTCAAATCAGATTTGAGATATGAGTAGTATACTATTCTAATACTGAAAGTATAAAAGGCAAAATAGTTACTGGGCGCAAAATGGTCTCAATACTATTTGTCATATTAACGGGATCCGTGCCAAACCGGTCAAAAATTACATCCAGGTTATCTCCGGGGTCACCGCAATCCCTCTGAATTTTGCTGTTTGTGTGCACAAACAGAATTAACCAGAACGTTCACGTTGCTGTTAACTAATACGGTGAGTGTAATCCGAACACATTCACAATGCATTTTCTATCAACGTTTCCGGCATCTGTTTCGGACTAGCCTGTCACAGTGACCGAAGCCAGAGGACGTCTGCGCATAACACTCACTACATGCGGTTTATACTGTACCACCTATGGTTCCACTCATACCCCATGTATACAGTGTAAACCTGAAGGAATCAAACCAGGAGACGTGTGATTGAGGTTTTCCTGTCCAGCCGGCCAATGCTGGTTAGCCAGATGGTAGGCTAGCATGAAAGTGGAAAAGGTAGAGAAAAGTAAAGGTGAAAGGCCACAGACATCCGGGTTTCTGAAAAGGGGAGCGGGTGGGTTGCCAAACGATGGTGCTGGTTGTGTAATACGATCGAAGAAAGCGGTTGTAACTGACGTTATTTACTTGAACCTAACATACTTGTTTTCTCTTAGCCGACAGTGTACTGTGAGTACGTTGATGACTTACTAATCCAACACGGCCAGTGCATTCACGGTCGCACCATACAGTAGTCATCACTACCTATTGCACCAATGGTTCTCTTACGTACCGCACGCAGCTGCTGCTCATCGAACTTTCAGAAACCCGTCAGGTTCAATGCTAAGTTTTCCCACAATCAGAAATCAATGTTACCACGCTAAATACTTACCTATACAACATCTTGGTATCTCCGCTTTTGACGACCAGGATTTGGCCTACCTGTTTTCAGTTGCCCGTATGCCAGCTATTTTGGAATTCGGTCATCGTTCATCCGACGGATGTGACCTAATCAATGGAACTGATTGAGCATCAGCATGGCGTCCGTTTCATCCATATCCGCTCGCCGCAGTGCCTCATTATTCGGAACCATATCCTGCCACCGAATACTCAACATGCGTCTTAGACATCGTAAATGGAAACAGCTCAGACGGCGAACGTTCTGCGGATACATTGTCTAATTTTCACTGTCATACAGAAGTACAAACAGCACCATTGAGCAGTAGGTTGAAGTTCTTTCAGACACGTTTTTCAAGACGTCCGAAAACAGCGCTGGTCTTCGCCACACGAACTCGTAACTCGCAGTCCACGGACAAATCTGTTTACAGATTGTTACTCAAGTAGTAAAGGTTTGTTCAACATTCCGCAGTGTCTCCATTCATGTGGATTCCAATTTTGGGCACAGCACCTCCGTCCGGAATGAGGTGAACGAAAGAAAACATCTTACCTGCGTTGATATCCAGAACCAATTTAGACGTGATTACGAAAGCCGTGATCAACCATTAACTTTCGTCTTCACTGTTTGCAAACGGTGCACTATCATCTGCGAACAATTGAATGCACATTATCGAGTTACGTAACTGACTTGGAGAGCCGAAAGATTGAATCTTCAGTAGTCGGGCATCCATGCGGTGTTTAACGTCATTAACATCCCCGGGATTCTGAATAGCAACTATTGGCATTGTAGTCAGTTGTAAACTGAATAGCGTTGGAACTAAGATACAACCCTATTACATACCAGTGGCAATGTCAAAATCATCAGAGGTCGACTCACAGGACTATACCTTCGCCGATGATGATGATGATCGCCATCATGCCCATTTACACCTGTCTAATTAAATTGTCGAGTTTACCTGAACATCCAAACTTACTAGGCACAGTGCCTCACGCTCACGGAATCAAACGCCTTGGTGAAATCCAAAAACATGACATACACCGGCTAGATGCGTTCACTACAGTTCTAAATCTGGCGGGCAGCGAACACCATGTCGATCTTACTGCAACTCGCCCGGAATCCACACTGCTCCTCAAGAGCATTGGCTTCCAGAATTTCTTCATTGAGTCGACTCAGCGGGATTCTTGCAAGTACCTTTCCAGTGTAGCTCAGTATACTGATGCCCCAATAACTGTCGGTGCATTCTTTGCTCTTCTTGCTTTTAAACGAAGGTACAGTCAAGGCATCCTTGAATTCTTGAGGGACTACTTTCTACTCCTAGATGGAGTAAGCCAACTAGAGCAAAGCACGTCCCAAAACTGGTCGTCTTTCTTCAGAATTTTCTCTTGGCAATCCACTTTCACCTACATCCTTTCCGTCACGCAGTTATACGATAACTTTCTTCACCCTGCCAAATCTGGAGCGGGGGCAATTAACAATTTGGCACCTCATTGTTATTGGCTGTTCACAGTTCCCTAATCAATGGTAGCCTGACGGTTTAGTAAGCTACCTAAGTGCTTGCGCCAGATATTTGCGATATCCTCTGGTTGGGTACACGAAGAGCCGGTGTCCACATCAATCAGTGCTTTTATGGACTGGAAGGGAGGACCGAAAACTGCCCTAAGCGAGTTGTGAAACTGTTTCATTATCGGTGTTTGATGTAGCTCTGCATCCGCTCACTGTTTCCTCCACCAGTCGTCCTTGATTTTGCGTACACGTTCGGCCAGTTGACGGCGAGTATTCCGGAATGTCGCTGTCTTGTTTTTATTGTCCAGGACCATTTTAGAATCGACATACGTTGCATTCTTTTCTCGTACCAAGCTGAAGATGGCCACATTGTTGTCGTCAAACTAGTCCGGCGTTCAGTACCGATCGTCTCGTTGGCTTCTGCTGTGATCTGTTCTTCGAGCTGTTGCCACATACCCTCGGGGTTAGTGGATACAGGCGTCTTGCAGACAGGTGGTAATTACACGTTGAAAAGTGGTCCTCGTCTTTGAGGTTTGCATTCATTTAGCATCCGGTTTCTGGCATTGCCTTTGGGATCTACCATAAACAGGCTTGCAGATGTGAATGAACAATTTGGTTCTGACCAGCTTATGATCGGTGCTACATTCAGCCTCGCGCATCACACGCGTGATGCTCATTTCACGAATGTCGCGTTGTCGTACGATCACACAGTCAAACAAGTGGTGAGTCCACTTCGTGATGTCGATCGCATCCAACTGGAATCAATATGATAGCCAACCCGTGAGTGGTACATAGGTGGGATAGACAATCACCGTTCTCGTTCACTGAACCAATGCCGGGTCTTCCGAGGACCACTACTCGATGTAGACAGCATGCGAAAATGATGGAAAATCGTTGTACAAAAAATCGTCAGTACATTGCACAAAGTCAACTATTACAGATAATTAAAAAAGAAACATTTTACAGATCCACTTAGTCGAATGCATCTTTGGGGTCGAGAAATACAGCGGTTGTTAGCAGACGGTACCCATGATCCTACTACAGGATTTGGAGTTGAGTGCAATTTCGATCACTACATTCTTGCCCGGGGCGAAACCCTGCCTGTACTTCCCCAATGTCTACATCCCGAAGTGTAATAGATGTCAGAGCTCTAGTGGTGACTGAAGTGAATCTACTCCCTCTGTGGTCTTCGCAAGAACTCTCAACTTTTTTCCTGCATATGGTAAGTAGTATGGAATGAATCCAGCAGTAGGAGCTGCCCTCCATCTTCCACACGAGTTAGGCCAGCTGAATGAAGAACTCTGTTAATACCCCCACAACTATGACAAGTGATGACACGAAAACATTTGCACTAGCAGCCGTATTACGTTTGAGAGCCGGATTTTAATAACGAATCTAACTGTTGGTGAGTGGTTCTAAATCTGCCAACCGAAATGCATTGCAAGTTTGCGTTGGTACTAAAGCACGAGGTCAGGTAACTTGTCCTTCAGTATTCTGCTACGCGTTCCAACCTTCTAAATTCATTGTGATTGAGTGTATTGTCTGCCTGGTTGATAGCCTTACTGACAAACGGATGCCCTGGTACTAGTAGCGCAAATAAGATCTAAAGGTCTGCTAGTACTCTGACGTGAAAGTGGCTTCCATTTTTTTAACTCCCTCCATTAACCAAACATCACGGTTGGCGATCAGGCCACGCCTCAGCTTCCTACAGATATCTCCCCTAAGCTCGTTGTTTGAATTGCCATAAGGGATTTTCCGCCTGATGTATAACTCCATGGATTCCTCTTAGATCCATTGTTCGTTCAACCCACCAGCCACTTTGTCGCATGCCATAATACTTGCTTCAAGAATGGCCTGTGAGATTTGAATTCATCAGCTCTTAGGATCATCGGGGTGAGAACTACTAAGTGTGCATTTACTTGATTTGGTACTCACGCTCTACCGATGGCCTAGCTGGTTTGTCAGCAGCTGTTGCTGTCGATTTGGTCATACCCAACAAAATAAGAGCAAAAGGGCAACTTACTGCCGCATGATGCCAATCCAGGTATGTGCTCTAATAGAAATGACAGTACTGAATGGAGCCCTGCTACTAACAGACTTGTGGACTATCTGAGAGCAAGTATGATTCAAAGAAGAGGGCGCCAAGCACAACAATGAATGCGCATGACGTTTAGAACTAGTGCTTGCTAAAAATAGGTTATCCTTCGCGCACAGTCGTAACACCCGTCCGTCATTATCCGGGCGATGTGATGCTATCCCAAACATATCACCTAAACTAGACGGCCTCAGCAAGGCAGCCGATCGGGGCGTTCATATCTCCGGCCAAAATGATTGTATCAGAAATGTGTGTCGACCGAAGGAGTGCGGCCAGATCCGAGTAAAAGTTTTCCTTGACATCGATGTCACTACAGTCTGCTGCGGCACAGACGGAGATAGTAAAGAGATTTCGGAAGATTTTGCGTCTAGAACTGACGTGAACATAAACAGCCAAGCAAACAGCAGTCTCTACTGCTAAATAGAATCCAATCTCCCAACACGGTTGCGGCCGTCGTGCTTAGGATCACACCTATTCCATCCTGTTCTGTAGCGGCCACCTTGGGGTTACCCAAAGTGTACAGCTAGTATCGAGCAAACGGTGTCTACTGTCTTGGCTTCAAATCTTTAAAATACTGCAAGCGTCGACATTCAATGAATGTAAAGTTCGTGCGATAACGGCGTGTGGACCTATCTGTTTCAGAATGTGAACAGTAAGAGGGCCTATATTAATTCGTATTGTACCCTTAAGTAAGAGACGAAGAAGGCTGGGTGACAAAGGCTGTAACCTACTGAGACATTAGTACTATATATATATATATATATATATATATATATATATATATATATATATAATGGGATCGATAGAATCAGGGGTTAGAAGGGACTTAGGAGCAGCAGGTTTTTGCCTGTCCTACCTATTGTATGTAGCAGATAATGTGATTCGGTTCTTACTGCGAGACAGCCAATGCACCATGGAATTAACAGTGTTGTGAGTATTCATAGTTGTGTGTGGGTTGAGATACTGCTACGACGCCCGGACCTAGATAGAAGAACAGTTATGGTTCTCAATCGAAACCTTTGGCTTCAAAGCCTGTACCGCAATGATGATGATGATGATGGGTGAATGAGTGGTAGTGTATCACCATTAATACTCTTTTCCGAAAGAGGATACCTGCATTTCAGCTACCAATCTAGAGGTCTAGGAGAGCATTGAAGATGTGGTTCGTCGACCTGATATCGTTTTCTGTTACGGTTTCCAGAGTTTATAATATCTATTTTTTTTTACTGTGGTTTGTTATTGTTCGATGTATACGCTACGTTCACCTGGATTAAAGGTGTCACTTCACTAACGTACAATTGTTCATTAGATTGACGGCCCATTCGAGGCTCTACTTAATTGATTTTTGGACCTTGAATGTGGCTTACATGATGGGTTGTGGTTCAACGGTTCGCTGCCCTGTCACTAACATTGCATGATGAATGCCAAGAATGTGAAACGTGTTTGATTATAGCAAGGAGAGCAGTGATTATTGCCAACGTCAAGCGATGAGCCTCTTAAACTGAGGGGGATAAGAACAGAGCATATGCAAGGCATGCGTGCCGCTTATTTGGTTTAATCAATGAATTCATGTTTGTTATTAGCAATTGTAGCACGTTTAAACGGACACATCTAGTTTCGATTTCCCAGCCCCAGCAGGCTCAACTATCTCAAAGATACGTTGGTGCTTCTCAGTGTTCCGTTCGTCGTATGTCGGTGCGATGTCTCCGCATGACTCATCGCAGTACATCATTTCGACCCTCATTTTCTTCACCAACTGTCGCCAACAGGTGATAACCTGTTTAGTCTGTTTTTACATTTTCGTTGTTATTTGACTTGACCCACTTGTGTCAAGGAGTCCATTTTTTCTGTCCAAAACCGTCTCTTTCCTCAAGAAAACGACTTCATCCAATCAGAGTGAGCGTAAACGTCGTGAATATTCGAGAGGTAACCTTGGCTATTCATTTTACCTGTTCGGTCTTTATTCCGCTATGCTCATTGGTGGCTTAGTGACCTTAACTATTGTTTTCGGTAACTGTCCCTCGATTTTCTGATTCGAATATGTTTGTAGGTCGCTATGCACCATATAAATACCTTGTAATTTTCTCCTTGTCGCACATGTTGTTGGAGCGGAACAAAGTTGCCGTCTTTTGCACCCGCCCTTTGGTTTGTCTCGGGAACAATTACGAGGACAGTCGTATTACATTCAGGACCGAGATTTTCCGTGTTAATTATTACGTGGAGAAGAATCCGATTTCTATTAAGCGCATTACTACATTTTGGACAAACCACCTTATTACTTCGAGGGTTTACAACAACTTGTTTCTGCGCTGATCGGTTTCAATGCTATGATTGTCTATAATCACTCTGATTTTCAAAGGGGTCTCGCCGTAAAATTTATGTTAGAACCTATGAAACACTTTTCACACTTTTAGACATGTTTGAGTATTGTGTGATGTGTCTCAGTTGAGCCCACTTCTGCATATGATCATGTTTGTTGTTCATTAAGTTATGCGAGGTACGTATCTTTGACCCAGTGTGTTCACGTGACTAATATGCACAGCTTCTCTCGTGAGTGTTTTGCGTGTCTGTGATTCTTGTGTTACAGATGTTGTACAGGTTGAATAGCTGTTGTAACTGTAAGTGTCTGTGATCCAATGCATGTTCTGTTGTTTTCAATCAAACGACTAAAGTAGCTTCAACTAACCTAATATATAGAACCTCCCGGTTGTATGCTCCAGCTCAGATGTTACATTCACGATCAACTAATTGCATAGAGCAGAACATAGATTTCAAAGTGGAAATGCCTCAGGTACGGAATCGTGTAGAATATCACTGTATGTTTCCTGAACTATCTTGCGGAGTTTCAAAGATATGGTTGCATAGGTGATATGTGATTAATGGTCAAAATTCGCCGGAAGCACACGACCAGTTTCACGAATTTTGTCACCCATCAGGTATGCGTATCCTGTGAACTTCGACCACACATCCTACTATGCCGTACATCATAAAGTTATTGTGCCATCTAGGAGCTTTGGGTAGACTGAGTTTCTGCACATTTCCTCTTGGTGTTCTTAACATAAGCACTGATCCACGGATTTCATTGAGTCTGAGATGAGACAGCACAAATAATTGACGAATGAGTTAGTATCTGTAAAATTCCAGGTACTTGTTTGTCAACCGTGTTAGGCTTTACCTGTAGCTTCAACTGCCTAATTTTGAGTGTACGCATTTTTCTACCCTACATATTTGTCCCCCTGGTCCGTTAACGGTCTCTTGTAAGTTGCATCCTTGTTTATTAAAGGTCTATCTTTATCTCTTGTCTCTCTCCCATATTTCAGCTGCTACAATACATCCGGATGGGTGGGTATCCCATTCTTTATCAGCGTACCGTATGCTATTCAACCTAATGTGAACGAAGAATTTTTGACACAGAGTATTGCCTCGCGCTTACGAGCCATTGGCATCCATTCACCAGACGATTGGGGCAAGGAGAATGATCGACCGAATCCGGGTGGTGAGACCGAACGCACAAACGTCTGTGATAGAATTGTGTACAGTTCAACCATGGGACACAATTCATGTGCAACAGTAGCGCTACCAGGCACCCATGAAGAGCCGGATACTGATGTAATAGCAGATACTGCCTCAGATAGCACTTCGGAGACAGTGATGGATTCTGACGCTATCCTGAATAGTAATGAAGATGCATTAGATCGATTTCTGGCTGGTCGAATCCGTCTGACCAACGATCAAAACCAAGAGATCAATACTGACTTAGCGAAAGCTGCTAACCTATATGATTCCACCAGGATCGATTTGTGTAAGTATTTGATGTTTTCTTGTTGGATTTATATTTGCTATAGACTTTAGTTATCCCGCTGTTCTTTATAAGCAATAACATCCTCGCTATCTGCCTTCTGTCACTTATTAATGGCAGCTGAAACTGAGAAATGCATCCCTACTGTAAACGAATCTCGCTTATGAAAACATATGGCAGAATGGAGTACTCAATAAAAATTGGGATTGTTGCAGACTCCTTTTTGTTTGCACCGATAAGGCCATCGTAGTTAGATGCAATTCATGATATTGCCAATTTCTGTTTTGTAAGTTTCGTAGTCCCCTACTCGGGTGATAACTTGGTATTACTCCCCTCCTCTACCACTGTACTATTGCTCTACTGAAACAACTCTATTCGGTTCGAGATTCGCCTTTCACTCTCAAAGCCCATTGTGTTATCGCCATCCTTTACGGGTCTTCTGGAGTGCAAATGTCTTAGTGCACACATACTTCCTGTGTGGCTGCGGGGTTCAGCTTGCTTTACCGATGGTGTTCATCACTTGGCTATTCTTTGCATTGTATGTGTATAGCGGAAGCCCCCCCCATAAGCAGCGGTGCTTTCCACGTAATGATCTATTTACCACGCCGATGTGTATGTTGGTCTTGTTGTATACGCATTAGTAACGCAGTCGTTTTCTGTGAAGACCAGTCATACAACATTGACGGTGAAGACCAATCTGGTTCCGATGACGCGCTTTCATCCTGAGGTAAGTATACCAGCTTGCCATCCTTATCTCGTGAGGGACATTCTTCTTATTGGGCTGGTGAAACGAACTGACCCCAATCGGGTTACGAACCTTCTTTCTTTACTTTATCTAACTGGAATCTGTGAACTTGAAAAGTTCAACGTACCATCGCTATGTAAGAGGAGGCCTATTCTTAGCTTGTAAAATATTCCATCAACTTCATTACCCTTTAGGTAATGTTTTTATTTGGTTGGAGGTTACTATACCAAATAAGTCATATGATTTGTAGGACACGCCTTTTCGACTTCTGTATGTATCCAGTCTGTGAAAGACTACTAGGCCGACGTAACGATACCATTAGTAGATGAATTTAAGAGCACAATTGACGCACACATTTGCAACATCGAAAGTCGTCTTCATATGGCCTGACTATCAGAACCTTTGCTGTAGAGTGAGGATATGCTCGACTTCTCACTGCTGTTGTTAGTCCTCTATTGTTTGATGGATGTTAAAATATACTTGTAATATTGTTGGCAAGCTGCAGTTGCGTTTTTCCTCCAACTTTTTTTGCTCGCAATCTTACTTATTATTGCCGAACCGAAACTGTCTACTTATTTTTCATTTCATTAGTCGTCCAATGCGGTTTCAGGTGCACATAGACATTCACAATTTCCTCAATTCTGTAGCTTCTCTTGAATCGCCTGGCAAACCGTGTATATTTCAGGTGATCTGACCTTGATGGAGACGGTAGTCAGGTGATCATCATGTGGTGTAGATTGACGAGTCCATAAGTTGATTTCACAGGGGTCCAAAGTAGGATTTAGTAAGAAGTGATTTGATAAGAAATTGAACTCATTAGCGCTCATGTTTTGTTTGCTTATCGCATTTCTGACTTTATTTGGTGGATGCTGTATGCTCCACAGTGCAAACCACACAAACAATCATTAACTATCTGTGACAATGGGACGCCGGTGTAGTGAATACTGTGTTGTATGGTTACTATGCAGTGACCACTGCATGTTGAACACGTTAAAAGTTTGTTTCGAATTATCTTTGTGAAATTCACCAATTTTGGGGAGACCGTCGACCAAATACTAGCTTCTCACTCTCACCGATAAACCATTTTATGTGTAGAACTCCGATATATATATTGGTTAGATCACGTTCTGATGAGCTGTTTTCTGAGGCGAGTTTGTTTATGTTTACCGCTTTTGATTGGAAGCGATCGAAATGTCATTTGTTGCCATTTGACAGATGGACACGCTTGTGTTTGCGCTTGTCATTCATTTATCCGCATGTGTGCATCTATCCATTTATGGGAGCAGATTCTCTTTCACATATAGTCAGCTTTTTTAATGTTACCATCTGGTGTTCGTTGTTTTAGTGGATTTACTCTGGACACCGCACGTTCTCATTGGTGGGCATGTCTTTGTTCGTTCTTTCATTTTTTTCCTCGTGTTCAGTGTGATGTATGATGTTCTTTACCAGAAAACGGGAGCACATTTTTCAGTAGCTGTTTTTAATGGGTGACTTGCTGTCAGCTCATTCATTCACAGAGCGTGACTGACGGCTGCTGCATTCCCTGTTGGTAACTTAATGTGAACTAGAAAACTGGAAAATACCCTTGTGCATAAATTGTCACACTTATGTAACGTTGTATTCAGAAATGTCCTATTCTAACGGCCATTTGTCCCGTGTGTAAAACTCGCAGTTTCGCCTGGCGCCAACAGAGCGCCGCTGCATTAATTCTGATTGATATCAGTCAACTATTTTTATATTCGTTCCTTGGACGCCATGAGTAATTTAAGTAGTAATCGCGTCACAACGCCCCAGCTGTTCAATTTAAAGCGAAATCACGACTGAGGTAGTAAGAGTTTTCGTTTATTGTGAATCAGGGTTTTGTATTGTGGTGTTACTGTGTTGAAACCGCAAGACCCCTTAGTATTTTGACAAATCAGAAGCAGAACCTTCATTCAGTTTATCAACCTGCTTTCTGTAGATGTTTGACGTTGCATATGAGTTGATGTGGTCTCTCAACTAAGCACCTGACAAATGTCAATCGTATTATTGTGCTGTCCCGCTTGTTTCGCCCGTCACACTCATCATTTGGATCTTCAGTATTGCTTACATATAATACGATCGTTGGCCTAAACAGAGGTTCCTGGGCTCTAATGGTCGTTCATTACAATAGCATTGGTGGAATGTGCTGGGAGAAGAAGGTGAAAACAAAAATTCTGATGAAACAATGCAATTCAGAAGAAGTAGCAGTATTGTAAGTGTAATTAACTGCGACTGGTTTCCATTCTGGACTGCGGTTGTATCCATCAGATTGAGGACCATGATATAAATCGACAGACGCAACAAGTGTCGCCGTTACTCAATTACATAGTGGGAATATTCATGATTTGTGACAATATCAATGCTTGATCACTTTGTGGTTTTATCCAGCCGTTGTAAGTCCCAGCGAATTGGACCCAGAGCAGTAACTGTTCAGGTGGACTACAGAGTACGCCGCCTAACTGCCGCAAGCTATGCGTTCTCAGTGCGTGATCGCGTATCTGCAGTTTTTTGAAACACCTGTTGGTCGGTGACCGATTTGCTCACATGATTATCATACTTAATTCGGGTTAACTAACGGAGCGAACGATTGGTAAACACAACAGGCTTGCCATGGTCTTCGTTACGAACTTGTCGCTTTTCTGATTTGTAGAACACACTGGACTTTGCGCAGTCCTTTTACATCCTTCGCCAACGGGACGTCCTTCCGATGTCACACGTAACGAAGTTTGACTATTGCAGTCCGTGTGTACTCTCTTATCATTGATATCTCCTTAACAGTATTACATGCTGCCAATGTAAATGAAACTTACCAGGGCTTCTATCTGACTTCCTGTGCCAGTCTTTCTGTCGGCTAGATTGGCATCGATAGTGGACTCCACACCAAAATAATTTGATTCTGCCAGCACACCTTCCAAAGTGTTATCCATTATATATAGCTGATTAAGTAGAGAAAATCGAGCACCTTTAATAAATACCATTCAGAGCGGTGAGTATACGACACGGTTGCTTATAACTTCTCCCTATGTTTGCTGGGTGATCATATGACGGTTTTACCAGGTGTTCTTGTTTCTGTGCCTCATCTCTATGGACGATCCGAAGGCGAAATTTCGATCTAAAAACTTCACGGTCTTTGGCTGTCCACAAATTTATTGGTACCCCTTCGCAAAGCGAAATTGTGACTAGTACATTCGCGATGGAATTGAAGTTCTGTCTATCCTTCAGCTGGTTTAGAAGTAAACTTGGACGCAGTAGTTGGCAAAATTAACACCTCTACGATTGTGGTCTACTTTTTGCCTTTCCTTGATGAGCAACAGTCTCGAAATAAATCTACTGATTCTCCAAACTTCTCAAAAAATGATATTGGTTTTTTCTGTCAAGCATTGAAAAATAATGTGGAACAGAGGCTGGTTCGGGAGCGTTGTTGTACTCTACTAGTTTAGGCTCCAGAGCTGCGTCTGCTTTCTTGTAACCGGTCGTCTGAAACGCAATAATGGGTGTTTTCGGCACCATGATCCGCATAATCCGGTCCCTTCTAACTGGACTGTTCCTCAAAGGGTTTAACCCCCCTCTTAAGTGTGATTGACTCATGATAAGTGAACCATCTTTTTCAGTTGCAGTATTGTTATCACCAGATGATCTACCATGATGATCATCAATCAGATGAGACCCAATTGTGAAAAGTCGGTTGGATTCGAATCTAGCCGACGCCCTAATTTTTCACAATTGGGTCTCATCTAAAATCGAAGGTCTGCCAAACTACTTATTAGTTATACAATTTTTATGCTCAGTAGTGGCGCCAGTGAGTTTCGGGGTGAACTGTTCGAGAAATCCAGCCGGGGCAGTCGACCCTCCGGATCATTTGGTGGACTCTATATGAAACAGTGAGACAGGTGGGTAACCGAGTCCAAATGTGAAATTTCCGACCTCCCGGTGTGGCTTCGTAGCTCAGCTAGTAGAGTGCTTGCCGTGTTTGGGCATGTTGTTTCTCTTGCTGGTTCGAATCCAGCTGAAGCCCTGATTTTTCACAATTGAGTCTCATCTAAAAGGTCATCAATCAGTTTGATTAACACTGTGCTGTTCCCAGGTTAAAAATATTCTTTGCTCATACGATCAATCGGTACTCAAAAGCGGTAGACTAATTCTTTCGTTTTCACCGTCCGCTGCCGTATTCGGAGTCAGATTAAATGGAACAACGATTATTAAGGTTACTCCACGTTGAAAAAATGTGTTCCTTTTATTCTTTATGTTCTGGCACGAAATACTTTTTCGTGTACAGGTTTCATCTGATGATCGAATCCGTTGTTGTGGTTTTTATACTCCGGCTGATTCAATACGGGGCTGTCTGCTAATACTGTACTTATTTTGAGTTGTGTCGTGGTTCTAATTTAAACATTCTGATACCAGCAGTGTCGTTTTTCGCATTCTGTGTACCATAAATTTTGTTTTCCCTCTTTACGCCAGCTTACTTGAGACTCACGATCGACTGTAGTGACTCTTCGCTGCAGACGCAATTGGACGAATTGATGCAGTCTATCAATCCGGCTCAACAAGCCTATTTGACCAACTCTTCTAGCTTGTCTAAAACGCCGCTACGTCTTACTGACTGCATGGTCAAATTTATACAGGCCGAAAAGTTGAGCGCTCGTGATTTATGGTATTGTCGTCGATGTAAAGGCGAGAAGCAGGCCACAAAGAAATTCGACTTGTGGTCATTGCCTAAGGTGTTGGTGATCCAGTTAAAACGATTCCGCTCGACATTACGATCACGAGACAAAATAGACTGTCTAGTTGATTTTCCAATTAGGTATGTTTCTCGATTTTTAAAGTTTTTGTACGATTATCCCATTTGTTGGAATAGCCTTCTAACTGATATCTGAATATGTAGATCGATGTTAAATCATATTTGCTAAAGTGGTATACTCAGGAAATTTCTCATCACACCCTGCAATTATATTGAATAGGAGCATAAGAGTTTAAAAGTTCTGTTTCCTAGTTATCGTTTTTTAAATTAAATAACCGATTTTGTTCTTCATTCGAACAGTGCTGTAGACATGGCCTAGTAATGGGATCTGTGTCATGTTACTCCGTTTCAACAAAAATCTTTAGGCCCATTAGAATCTTTCATCTAGAAGCTTGAACCACAATTCCCCGTAGTTAGCCATAGTTGCCAGTGACAATGCTCGTACACCATCCTGACCGCAAACAATCCAAGAACATGTTTGTTCTCTGTTAAGCTACCGTTACATTTGTAATATCATACTGATGCTAGAGAACCAATCTGGATCTTGTCTGTCACTATCTCCTGCTAACACTACCGTTCCTTATCCTCCGAGCATATTTACCGATCAACCTTGTATCTATGTTGGAGCTGACTTCCGGATGAATATCATTTCTTGGTTGAAAACCTAGTTCGAGTTCCGGACACTTGGTTTGCTCATGTTTTAGCAGTTTATCGTGGTCAGATTCACATTAGACGCGTAGTAATGAACACTATGTAACCTGTAAGTTCGAATTTTCTTCTTCGGTTGCCAATAGCCAGCCAATTAAATGCTCTTAATCATGCTGACCTAAACAATCTCATTTTGAAACTTACTGTAACGGTCCTTATCATGTTATATTGTTGCCCTGGTGAGTGCTGAACATTTTTTACTCAACCTCATTGAAAGTGTCTAATTGTCTGATTCGTTCTTTTGCTTCTTGTGCTTTTGTAGAGGTCTTGATCTCACTCCATGGGTGGTACGAAATACAAATAAGCGATATATATATGACCTCATTGCAGTCAGTAATCACATGGGCTACCTTGGCGGTGGTCATTACACGGCCTATGCCTTGAATGAACCGACTAAACGTTGGTATGTGTTTGACGATGCGTCCACTCGCATGATCGACGAGTCAAAAGTTGTGGTAAGTCTGTTACTCATACCACTCATAAAGTTGTCGTCTGCTGTGGACTTTCCATGTGCTTTACGTTACAATAACTTTGATTTTCAGATTATCTTTCAACTAGAATGTCACTGGTTGTGATTTGTGTTCTGTGAAGTTGTACGTTTCTGGTCGATCGATTTCGCGTCGGTTTGACTCTTCATTCTCGTCGATGACGAGGATCGAAAGTCGTATGCTGGTAACTTCAGTTTACTCAAGCTCGCCACATTTACGAAGAAGTCTGCCTTTGTGTGAGCTACAGTTTCAAACAAAATCACGTCCAGAATGCATTCACACTGGTTATAGTGCAAAGAAATCTATTCAGTAACTGACACGTCTCAAAAAGAATATGTTCGCGGCAGGATATGATGTAGGAGAGTACTCGGGCCGACTCGATTCTTGTGACCACTGAACGGCTTGATTAACGTTCACAGTACATCTCGTGATATTACTGCCACGAATTGAGGAAACTGTTTTGGCGACAAAATTTTGTTGCTATCACACACGCTACTAATTACAGTTGGGTGACCGCCTATTCTGTCCTCACCCTGGATATTTGTATGCAAAGAATCATATATTCATCGGAATTCAAGTGTGTGTGCGCAGACAAAATCGAAAGTTATATTCCGAAGTAAGGTTTGGGAATCTCGTGAAACAATGTGCGTGCTTTTCAAAACACAAAAAGATTGAGAAAACTGACAAATGCGCCATTGTTTTGTCAAATTTGCATAGATATACCACAGATGTCTTATTCGGCTTTCATTCTGTATAAACCCCTTCATTCTGACTCAAGAGGAAGTTAACAGTTGTTTCCCTTCTCCAGCCGATTATTCTCCCACTACCATCTAAAATGCCGAGTATATATTGGTTCACCTGTCATTAGATCGAACAATTGGATTGTTTTTTTTGTTCAAAAACGGTTCCACAGCTGAGGCTCCCAGCTGAGCCAACTTCCTCTTCTGGATGTCATCTATAGATTTAACCAAATCATCACTATGGAGTTGAAAGTTCTCCTATGAAGTTCGACTTGATCCAGAGATTGTCACAGTTACAGCTTGATATCATTACCATCAATTGTAGGGTGAATTGTATTGAATGATTTCGATGGCCTGCATCACGTATTGACCATCTTCTGATTTGTTGCTGTCTTTGATGGTAATGATTCTCCTCTGTGAAGCACGTCGAGTCAAAAAAGAAATCTGTAGTGTCCTAAGACATTTTTAGTGACTCCCCGACCATCTTTTTCTGTTTGATAGTACTGAATGCAAAACTGTCTACTTCAAAAGTGGAACACATAGAAGTGACCAAATGTCTCACACATATAACTGAGAAAACGAATATGTCAAATTATAGAAAGCAACTGAGCAAATAATAATTCTTTCTCGTAGGTAAATGATCGTTGAATGCGAATTTACTGTGAACGAAAGCCTGAGCGCACTTGGTTGATTACTTATCTACCGGACTGCACGTGATATTTGTCGTGATGTCCCTAGTTCTTATCACCAGTGAATTGCGTTCAGGTATCTTTAGTGCCAGAAACACGTGCTATAAAATCTAGACGATAGAAAGAATGGATCAAATCAAAGATGAAAAAGAATACCGAAATAAGCAGAAATCAGGAAACCGACGGGAAAAAAATTCTAAAAATGACGTCAGTATACTCGAATTTTATGAGCTTGGCAACCTCAGTGTTCTAGCATAGTCAGGTACATTATTTCAACAACAAAAAGCACGAAATAATGTCGTTGAGGTATGTCAATTTTAACAGGTCAGTGAAAAAACCCCAAACTGTAAGTCTCTGATTAAATTTATTCCAGTAGTCCTCTTGATTTAACTTTACGTTTAAAATCAAAGCATTTTTGAATGGATTGTATGTAGTGCAGTCATGAAAAAGCTGTTGACTATATGCGAGATAGACTGAGAATGACCTTGTGTAAGCAAAATTACTCATCAATTGATCGTTTTCCCCTTTTGGGCTCTCGCAACTCACAGAGTTGCTAACTGGATATGTGTGGAGAGATAACGGTTATTCTGCTTCCATGGTATGAATGTTATAATCGCTTGACTGATTTGTTTGTTAAATGGATGCAAATATTGGCGCAGGTCACTGAAAGTTACAAAAAAGCTGTTGTGTTGATGAGGCCTTATCTTTTTGTTTACGATGCGATTGTTTATTTGTAGAACATTGGCACCGTTGTGTTGGATTTATGAATTTTAGACATAATGTGGAAAAAAGTTGGTCAGTAAAGCAAGATCTTTACTTTTCAATCCGCACATTTCAACGCCACTGGTGCAGTGGCGTTTTTGTGAACCGGAATTCTCGTCCATAGCGCAACAATGTTTCTATGTAAAAGTCGTATGCACTTCTGTCTGATTCTGTGCGCTTGCCTGAAGTTATGTGTTAGATTTTCGCTTCCTATATCTCGTCGGTTGGCCCAATTTCATTCAGTGATGACTCGTTCGATTTGTCGTGTTGTCTGTGACCCATTTGCTGTAGGCTTTGGTTGTATCTGGCTTCCACGTTGAGATATTTCACTGAGTGTTGTAATAATCGTCTCTGTGATCTGGTCATCTATCACAATAAAGTGTTTTTATGAGTAGACCTACTCGTCCTTTTCATTATTCCGTACCGTTCTCTTAGTTTTATGACAGTTAGACTCTAGCGGTTTACAGCATTCCAATTGGGTGTTGAATGGAAACGGATACACTACACTGAAATCCGAACGCTTTGAGCTATTACACAAACAGGCGTTCTAACCGAGTCAATTCAGCAAACGCTTACTGTACATACCTTGGGGACAATCGTGTTCGCCACACTGAGAGTGTTTTGCCTGGGCTACCGGTGTATCCGTCTGTGATACACGGAATTAGGGACTTCGAATAGCCCTAGAAATCGTACTAGGATTGAAACCTCCCACGTAAGTAATAAGCAGAAGACCTCGTATTGGTTGCAGTAAGCAGTTCGTATTCGTGAGACAATAAGCCGAATTTATGGATGTACAACAGTATTAAAGAAATCGTAGTCACTCATTGGCTGATCATATGGACACATACAAAGTCACAAACTGAATGTTAATTGGTGCAATACGGAACAAAGAAATAAGCGAATAACAGAAGGCGTAACATTGACACTGTTCGTTCAATCCTGATGAAGTATCTTCAACGCGACGTTCGGATTGGTCTCTTGTTAGAACTCCTATTGTGTCGGGGTTTGGATAGGCGGTGAATCGAGTAGATTTTCATCACACCGTCACCGCCCCAACGTGCTCGGGTTAAGTTCCTCTGGCGCTTGCTAGCCCGAGTTTGTTATATCATTCGTTTTTATAAGCTGTCTTTTACCGTTAGGACATCATTATGATGTATTCCTCTGCTGCATTGGGCTGATGTGTTTCTTTTGGTCAAATCAATTCTAGAAATCTGGAGCAATATGAGTGAAATCTTTCGAGATTTAGAGACGTCAAGTAACAAAAAGTGGTTTTTGAAACATCTTAAAATGGAAAGGTTGTGGTGCTTCTGTTCAACTGAGGTTGGCTAGAAGTCTGTGTAAATTCAAAGACTGCGATCGTGTATGAGTGATGTTCGATTTGTATTTATAGAACAGCTTTCAACTTATTACTAATTAATAAATTGTTTGAAAATTTCAATGAATTACATGGTTTCAAATTGGCTATGATTTTCTTTTCGTTGTAACACGAATTGGGGTTAACAGGTCAGTTATCGTGTCTCTTCTCAAAACGATCATTTAGCCTGTACGTCACTCATAGATGAATGTTGCTGTGCACATTGGTATGATTATTCGATTATGTCTGGTGTGAAATTAATGTTATTGGTCAACACTGAGGCAATACGAGGAAGCGGATCGTAATTTTAGTCCTTGTCATGACAAGGATATGCAATGCCGATGAACTCCAACAAGATTAAAATTCGATTCCAATGCTTATTTTCAAAAGCTACTGACTTAACAATTCAGGTGACTCTGAAGGCTTCGGTCAAATGTGAGAGTGTGGGCTGTTTCATTTCTATCTTCCACTGCCTATCAATAGTTAAATGTCCGTAATTAGCAAAAATATGTACATTGTCAAATGCCCAGCACAACCGCATTGCTGGTGCCTATACTGGAACCAATGCGCACGAATGTACTGCATGCATCTGAATCATCTTCTTTTTACGTTAACCAAACACTAACTCAGTTTGAAGATACTTGTGGGCGATCTCGACATTACGCGATGATCAATTCTTATTCAACATGTACCAAATTAATGTGCTTGTGTATATGCCACGTGACGATCATCAGCAGTATGTGAGCGTAAGGTAGCTAATCTCTGAGTCCACATTTAAGTTTCGGATGCTGAAACCGTGCACACTTCATTTAATAGTCTACTACTAACAGATGGTGTGTCACATTTATGGTTAACATGGCACATTCGTTTTTGTTTCGTACTGTGTGCAGAAGCCCAGTGTACGCTTTCAAGCCTCGTATTCCAAATCCGAACCGTTGGTAGGGTTATAACACAGTGAAAAAACGCAGTTGCTTGACCGATTCAATGTCAACCACCTCTTTTTGTTTTACCAGATTGCGTTTCTTTGAGTGGTTAATGTTACTTAATTCTGTATTTTAAGATTCTTTCTGTTTGCTTCACTGAGACACCAATTTGTTATGTGCCGTTCGTTCGATTGGGTTAGCATTTGAGTGATCAGTTTAGTTACTGCTGGATTTTTGACAGTGTGACTCGTCACGGATTGGTTACAATTTCCCCCAGTTACTTGCCTCTTGTTCTCCTTTTCTTTTGTTATGTATCTTACTTGCACGATTTTCGATCTCGTCAGATCACGTTCAGCTACTGTTATGCTTCTATGTTCTAACTGCTAAACAAGTACAAGTATGAGTATAACGATTATGTGTTAGTACTGTAACCTCAGTTACCCCTGTCCGTATTTTAGACGAGTGCGGCATATGTGTTGATCTATCGACGTAGACCAGACGATTCACAGAGCGTCCTGCAATTTTCCAACCAATCCAACTCGTTCGACCCCAACTCGGAAGATTCCGGGGAGACACTCAATTTATCGAACGGTCATCCATACTCTAGTGAGTCACTTCAGCAAACCCATTTGGCAAATCATCTGCGGACTCCTCTATACATCAACGATGACGATCTCACCAATGTAGAATAACTCCAACCTTATCCCTCTACCCGGATTGCCGGTCTTGTTTTCGTGCACACACTTCATCCATAGCCTGTATGTTTCGCTCGCAAAACTGGAGTGTAGCTACTACTTCATATGTAACGCGCGGCTAACAAGAGTTGTTCTGTAACAATGCAGTCGATTCGTATACTTATGCACCATATATGTCGATAATGCTGTCACTTCCCCTATTTTATCTCACTGCCCAACCTAACTTGAAATGTCGTGACCTTTGATTATCAGGTTAACCTACTGGTTTTTTGCTTGATCATCTGTTTGTCTGCGTGTGGTTGCGGTCACGCTTCGTACGTTTCCGTTGAATGCTTTCCTTTTTCCCATCATTTCTCCCTGGAACACTTCTGATTGCCGTTTAGTCCGATAATAAACTGACACTGTTTGGGAAATTTTCGGAAAAACAAATTGCGTTATTCTGATTTGTTGTGTGCACTGAGTTCCAGTGAACGTGATATAATTAGTCAGTCAACCAGACGAGGATTTGAAGTCGGCTGTTAACCCGTTCCGCTTTGCGCTATAGCTGATGACCTAGTTTCAGTAACAGTTAGTTTCGACTTCTAACACCACACTAAATACATTTTTTGTGAGTCACTTGGTATCTGTCGGAAAACTTTTGTACACTCAGTGTTAACGCATAGCAGCATCGGTTAGCAATCTAGATGTGTGCGTTTCCTTCGATTCTGCATTTCAAGTGGTGTTGTTGTGATTTGATTTCTAATGTCACGCGGCTCTGATGAGAAGTCGGTTATTTAGAGGATAACTATCAATTCGGAACTAGAAAGTTGGAAATCGTGAGCTAAACGGTTAATGTGCAGGAGACTAAAGTATTCTTGGGTGTACCGTAGGTTTCAAATTGTATCGGACACCGCATCTTTAGGCCATGTTTTCGACCGATGACTAGTAACAAACAGATGAGAAATTTTCAGACTTTGCAACCGGTCAAGTTACTTCTGGTTTTAGTCGGATCCATTTGTATTATGTTTTGAGGCGCTGTTTTTGGATCTGTTGTCCCCACAATACCATGTAATAGTGCACTTATTTTTGGAACCCACCGTTATCATATGTATACAGCTGAACTACTGGACCACAGAGAATAGTTGCGCTTTGTGTCAAGCACTGGTGCTATAAACAGTGAAGCACTGGGTTGCCTTCATTTCGATAACTAATTGTACAACATGATTAAGATAACTTCCAAATACTTGCTTCAATAAGATAATTGATTCGCATAAGAAGTACACATCGGATGACTAGACGTTTAATCGAATAGCGGGTAATGTACGCGCACAGTCGTGTACAACATTTGATCTCTTTCGAGTACGAGAGCTATTCAGTTCGAACTGAATCGCAGTGAAGAGTGTTGTACTGAAAGTTCTGTCGTTAATTCTTGAACCCTCATCCACAAGCGCATTCCTAATAACCTAAAGATTCAAAAGCTATCCATAATATTGATATGAAATCTACAAGATCACTGGGTATTTAAGCAAGAATGAAGAAAAATAAAGAGTTCCATACGTAGAATTATGCCTACCGAAAGGTAAATTCACCATACTGTACGATCAACGACGTTGAAAAACATAAACGATGCTGGCGAAAGTAAAACGTTGGATAAATCTGACCATCTATCTATGAAGATACTGACTTACGAAGTTTACGTCATTGAGTAACTTCTCCAATAGTAAGTTATCAGTCTGGTTGGTGTCGCTCAACCAACTCTAATATATGTGTACGAATTATCTTACCCTTGCTTGAACTTGTTGCACCTTTACATACATGCATTGGTTGAATATCCGCTAGCTTGATACATTTACTGTTTGGGTCTCGCAACCGATGGCCCACGTCACCTCTGATGAATTTTGGTCATTTATATACCCACTATTTCCCACTCCAACTTAAGTATGATTACCGCTAATTCATCTGATTCCCCATAGTTCCATCGATCTCCGCATGTTGACCGGCAAACTTGTTGCACCTTTACATACATGCATTGGTTGAATA
>JTDE01003782.1:37815-59374 GCA_014338405.1 Paragonimus skrjabini miyazakii | reverse complement strand
CTAATGACCACCGTCGAGAACTTAAAGGCAAGCTGACTAAAAGCTTGCGCAAAGATGATCTCATGAGATGATCTCATGCCGACACTTTTTAAAGAAGGTGGAGAGGTGTTAGTTGAGGCCTTAACTCAGCTGTTTCAACTTGTGTGGATGAGGGAGATCATCAGTCCGTGATGCGGTCACTTAATAATAGTTTCCATATTCAGGAAAGGTATCAGGAGCTCTTGCGAAAATCATAGGGGGATTAGTTTGACTCCAGCCATTACTAGGGTTCCGGCATCCATTTTACTTCGTCAACTCACTGCAGCTGGAGAGGCAAACATTAGAGAATAATAGGCAGGGTTTCGCCCTGGGTGAGGATGTATAAATCATATTGTCACTCTTTGTCAAATTCTGGAGCAGCGTCATGTGTACCGCCAGCCAACAATCGCCATACTTCTCGACTATAAAGGTGCATTCGATTCGGTGGATCGATCTACACTTTTAGAGTTGCTTAAACGCAAGAGTGTATTACGGATCAAATTTTGGGAACATACTGTCAGCGCTTTACTCCCATACTTCGGCTCAGGTAAGGGTCGGTGGTAAAGTGTTAGACAGTTTCAGCACCAGGAGCAGCGTACCACGAAGTTGTCCACTTTCACCATTTTTGTTTAATTTTATGATAAACAATGTAATGAGGGATTGTCTCCAGTACTCATAAGATGCTGGCGTGGACCTTCTACCTGGTGGAAAGCTGACTGATCTTGATTATGTTGACGATAATGTGTTGCCGTTTGACAGCTTTCAAGCGGCACAAGCAACGCTAAACACAAACTCGCTTTCTGCTAAATACTTCGGAATGCGTTTTGCACCTCCGAAATGAAAAGGGCTTCTGCAATATTGCTGTAATTACGTAGATTTAATGTTAGATAGCGAAGTCATGGAGGTTGTTGACCGATTTGTATACCTGGGAAGCTGCATCAACGGCAGCGGCGATGGAAGTGTAGGGAACGAAATATAGGCGCGTATCTCCAAGGCTAGGGCGATATTTGCCAATTTGAGATAACTTCCGGCGACAGAGAGGTATCTTTCTGAAGCTTAAGGGTCGCGTGTACTAGACAACAGTGAGGGTTGTATTACTTTACGGCAGCGAAACCTGGCCGCTCAGAGTAGAGGACATGAACCGTCTTTGGGTATTTGACTGTTGTAAACCCTCCTAAACGATACGCTGGTTCGATCTCGGTATAGTGGTACGCTCGATAAAATCGGATTCTCGTCCCGGTAATAATTCACACGAAAATCTCGGTCCCGAATAGTACCGCGACTGTCCCGTATTCGCCCCCAAGGCAAGCCAAAAGACGCGTTCAAAATAAGAAGCTTTGTTCCGCTCCAAAACGGGGTGCCGCTAGGGCGACAAGTACAAAGTATTTATAGGGCACGTCATGACCACACATTCCTAGCACGTCATGAGAAAGAGTTAGGATCACACATGTGTATAGCGGTATAAAAAGTCTCAACCGATTTGAACAGTTCCGCCAGTTGGGACTGAGTCCAGTGGTTTTTTCTTCTCTCTCACGATGGAGGCGTCCTGGGTCGGTCACAGGGTGGGCGGCCTAACATTGACCACCGATGTCTGCGTTCAATCGCTCGTATCGCGTGGCCGCTGCGAGTGAGTAACAAGGGGGTTAGGCAGCGAGTGTTTGGTACAGATTGTTAAACAAATTCTTCTGTTCAACCTATAAGCTTGCACAGACTTGAGTGGTTAGGCCATGTACTAAGGATGCCAGCTAGTCGTCTGCCACACCGAGCACTCTTTGCCGATTCTGCGGCCAATTGGCGTAAGGTGCGAGGTAGACAAATGATGACCTAGCTTAGACAGATGAAATTGTTCACGAAGGAGTTGGTCACTGTAGATCGGGTTCGTCTCCCGGTCTTGGACTCTCGCGACTCAGAGATCTGATGGTGAGATGACGGTCAACCGAGCGTGAATGTTGTCGTTGTTTGGTCGAGTTGTCTATGAAGTGAGTGCATTTAATGACGCTGGACAGTGAAAACCGTAAGAAAGCTGTCTTGCTGTTGACGCTTCACTTTCACTTACAGCTCGGTTGTTTGTTTGCAAGGCGTAGTCGCCTTGATGTTGTATGTTTGAATAGACGTAGCTATTTTTAGTAGTTAGGTCCCCTTCCCCTCCCTTTCGTTTTTCTTCTCTTTTCCTATACAGGGTCTGTTTTTTTCCTTCGTGGTTGTGTGGCAGTCAAACATCAGTGTGAACCACTGATGTATTGCTGTCTATGATGATGAAAATGATGAGTCATGAAATTCTAATCAAGATTGTGATTGGGCAATCAATCACCATCGTAGGAGCACGTAATTCGTTCAGTACGGCGCATTCTTTTCAAGCTCCTGCCTAGGCATCTGGTTAAACTAGGTGCTCTCTAGGATGCTTTTCAAAGTTGAACGATCGACTATTGATTAGGCCGGCAGACACCGCAACAGAATTAACTTCATTTGCATGGTGGAATTTGTTGCTTTTCAAGTGTGGGAATGTAGTTCCATGAGATACCACTGATAATTGCTACAGTCACGGATGACATTATACTCAGCAATCAGTGAGCTGCTTCTTGCATTGGTGATTGGTCCGAGTTTAATTCGTGTTGTTGGATATGAACCTGCTAGAAAGCCAGTAGTCAGAGCAGTTGTCGAAGAAATTCATATTGCCCCTGGTGAACTCGTCCAGAAGGTCGTGGTCTGCGCGGCTAGCGATGCTTAACGAAAGAAAGGGATAATTTCACCTGTCAAAAAACGTGCCATTTGACTCAAACATTGTTCATTTTGCTCCTCGTGAGTCTCCTTGTTTGTTCCTGAATGGGTCGCTCTTGTGACAAGATACTGACACTTTCATTTGTTTTATTCCGCACTTATTTTAACACTTCAAGATAGCGTGGGCCTATCATCTCACGTGTACGTTACTGTTTTTTCGTTGTTATCCATACTCGTTTTGTGCATGTTGTCATGCCTTAGTACACTTCATATTTCATTATGAAACTGTCTCAATAATGTACTGGAGAGCCGTGATTTGGGTTGCCATTGATTTCTACAGTGTGTACATCGAGTGACAAGTTTAAGTCAGGTTGTCTCCAATACGTTATGGAACTTATATCAGAAAACATGATTTACTTCATCGAGGACGTACATCATTTTTGAACACCCCACCGTCGTTGTCTATATCCAGTCACACGCACCAGTTGATCCTAACGGGTAAACGATGGATATTCGGTAGTTAAGACCGAACGAGCGATTATGTGAGTGAGATATTAGCGTAGTTATTGTTTTATTAAGATCTGTGATGGAACTTTCATCGTGTTGTTGCCGAGCTTGTCTCTGAAGTGTGAACAATCAGTGAGGCGTAACAGCGTAAGCCAGTAGGAACTTGTCTTGTTGATATTGCCTTTCTGTAATTCACACTTCACTCGTTTGTCTGCAAAGTGTGGACCCCTGGATATTAATTGTATCTGCACGCGATATTTTCTACGAATGAAGTTTCAACTTTTATGCATTCCACAACCAAAGCTGTTTTCTCAGTGTTGTATTTCAGTTAATCCTCAATGTCAACCATCCATGTTTTTGGTTTTCAGTGATGCGGAAAATGAGCAGTATTGTGTGCACTCATCTAAAAACATCCATCATTCTACGTTCCCCATTGTTTTTCTGATACGTTACCCGACTCTTGTCGTTTTCTTTACTCATTGTTTTCGGTGACGAAAGTTCGTCGATCGCGGGAGGACTGTGCGAAAAACCACGATTCCGGGTGACATACAACCGCGCATGTTTTCTGCGCATCGTTGAGTGTGTTCGATAAACTTATGCCTCTAAGGATGACTGATCATGTGGTTGTCGACTTTCAAGGTCGGCACTGGACGTTATCGGTCTTGTCCATCTGATTCTATCGGCACTAGATTAAAAAAAGAGTCCATTCCTGTTTTTTCATAGACTTTAGTTTGGATTTCATTTACGTTTACCGTGCAGCCTTTTGTCAACTGTCACAGAGTTGCGGTTTTCACCTGACCCTCATTAATCTACTCGATGATCACTTCATCAACAGAGCACCGTACACGCATTTCAGCTCACACAGATGGAATGACATCGCCAGAAAGAAATAGGCTTGTTTTGCTCGGTGACGATTTTGTATCAGTTATGTACCTCTTTCTGACAATAGTGATTGAGTTAGTCTGTCTTAAAATGATGGTTAGCTGATAACATCCTGTCAGTAGAAACTTTAAAAAGTACACATATTTCGTTATGGTTTGTTAATGGCAATCATAATCAGCAATTCCAGCAACATTGCTCGGAATTACTCATCAAATGTATCCATTCTCAGGTTGTTAATACTCAAATGATTGTGACTCTTTTTGCAGTTCGTTGAAAAACATTTTCTATCTTTTATCACTCCATTCAGTATTGAATATCTGCATTCTTCTTCGTTAGCTATATTGTTTTGCAGTTTTCCAGGGTCTTTCGAAAATATCTAGCTGTTAGACGAATCAACAAACTGTCTGGCCCGATACGGCGGCGCCACATACATATGCTTTTCACTAATTGTTACTAAATATCGTTTAAAAGTTTATAAGAAGTCTGCTTACGAAATCTTTGGAAATAACTGTCGTACTATGCTTCTAGACCTATCTTGATTTTTATATCATCTTGTAACATCGTTCGTGTACAGACTGTCATGTATATGCACTCAAACGTACACTCCCTTAGTGATCCGGCCAGGTGTCTGTTGAATCGTGAATCTACTTCTGTGTAGTCTGTTTATTGGCTGATTGTGAACCTGCTTGTTAGATTTGTATTTATTTAAATTCAACATTTTTTTCGGTGTCACCTTTATCTCAACTATTGTGTTTGTGATTTTGTTTCATTATTTTTTACTACTACTGAACATCTGACGGCATTGAAAACTTTAACTGCACCCTTCGGGGATGTATAAAACAACCCACCGGCTTGTCTTGTTGGCAAGTAGTCCCACCGGAATCGAGTAGTATGGGACGAAAATTTTGCTCAGCACTCTACATATTTTGGACTATTTATCTGCCAAGGCTACCTGAAGGCTGCCATTCTTCAGCTTTGGCATCAGTTCTAAAGAGGCCTGTCTGATCACTTCTACGTTTCAAATAATTGTCATCGTCAATTTAATGTTTATCTTCATCCCCCCCCTACTTGTGGTCAGATTTACAATCCCATCGAACAAGATTATCAGAGGATGGCAAAAGCTTTTCTTCAAAGCCTCTCACCCGAACAAGTCTACCATCAAGGTATGGTTCAACCAATTTGATACGCATTTTGACCTCTGAACGCGATTTTTGTCATCTGTTTGAATCAGTGGATCTTGTTGTGTTCGATTAATTTCTTGGTATAGCCACAAGTTAAAACCAAAAGAGTTATTGATTTTGCAAAGTCCCATTCTGCTTTAGTTCACTTGATAAAGGCTCTCCAGAAGAGTTGAAATGTTACAAAACCTATAACTCTATTGGTTTTAACTCGTTATGGCTTAACCAAGAAACCACTCTATAATGAGATTTTCTCTGAACCACTGGTGGTATTGACAAGCGTTAATTCGGTGGAATGATTATTGCCACCACATATGCTTTCTCACCACATGAATCATAGCTCAGGTCTATGTGTGAGCAAGCAATCGTACTGTTTGTCATTACCTGATGATATCATGTTCTAAAACCTCTTCGAAATGAAGTGTTCGACAGATTTTTGTCTGAGTGAAATCCAGTGATTATTGCGGAATGTGATACCGTTGATCAAATGCGAATGATCCTCCCATTACTACTGTCAACCCCCCCGGCTGCTCATCAGCACCATGGTGTGTAGTCTACGATTTGAGTTATTACAAGTTACGCACTTGAGCACAAAAGCTTTGAAATTCAGTCCAATTTTTCGAATGGCCCATTCGGTTGTATAAGGTCTGTTGAATGGTGATCTGCATTCAGTTGGTGTGCAAACGATCCGGAACTAAACTTTGCATATCTCCAAAGATGGATCTTTCTGGTTGGCGTTTTTCAGAGGACAAAACAATATTTTCACCATAGTCATTAAACAATTACTGAATTCTGCTGTATGTTACAAACTGATGCCACGTTTTGAGCAGGAGAAACATGTCTATTGAATAGGATGTATACAGAAGAGACATTTAAGGTCTTGGGAATCACACTAATTGACTAGGTTTCGGCCACAACTATTGTGGTTCTTTTAACGGCTACAGCGATCATTCAGAGACAAGTCTGGTTTCGATCGCATTGGAGTCGCTGAATTTGATTGCAAACTGTCATCAACATTTTTGATAGAAATTCGGGGACTCAGCCTATTTCGACTTGAATACCACTCGCACCACTTACGAGGTCCAGTAAGAGCAAACCTCAAATATTATGCTTCCTTTCGAAGTGGGCTAACCGAAAGGCTTATTTGAATGCGATCAAGTCCAATCTGAAACGAAGTCGACAGATTTGTGCATAGCGAATCGGCTTCTGTTATGGCTGCACGTGCGTTTATCACGTATTTACACAGGATGCAGCCAAGCCCACAGAAAGCTTGTGTTTACCTTCTCTGCAACAGTTTGTTTAGGATAGTAATACTAACCTCAATTAGAATTAGTCGTTTTTCTTTTTTCCGATGTGCTGCCCGCACGCATTGCTGCGTGTAATACTCACCGCTTGGTTTTATCGCAAACTAACATGAACCGAAAAGTATTTAAGCTTCGAGTTCCATACCAATTGCTCATAAACGAACTTGAATGAAAACGTTTCGATGGGGCTCAGACTATCTGTATCTAGAAAAAAGGTGATGATTAAAAAAGACCAATGCGTCGCGATCAAACACCTTTGCCCACGTTGTCAGTAACTTGCGTGTTAAAGAATCAGTGGCAGTGGTGCCGATGAAGGTTGTCTTTCTCGGCCTGCTACCCAAATTTATCATCGTTCTCACAACATATCTTCATGAGTCACTAAACTTTCGTTAGGGACTAATCCCCACCTGAATTCAAATTCAGTGTTCAATGAGATTGAGCATTGTAGAGATTATCGATTGCTCAAGTTCATGGAAACCTTGCTAATTACTAATTACAATAGATACGCAAGAACTAGACATTTGTTCCTTGGTTTGTCACTTTTTACATTCTGCATGAATTTTTTGTAATGTTCATGTCAAATGTTATGCGACTGACGAGTGTGTGAAAAACGGGTCTATCTTGCCAATTACTTGTTCTTTGTACATCATTGTAGTTGACGGCAGCTGACTGATCCATGTGCATGTAACCACCTCATCCTGTCGGTTGCTATTTCTGGCAACCTAACCGCTTTGGCTTCTACATAAACAAGGTACGTGCTCAACCTTAGGGCTGTCTTGTGCTGCGCTTGATCATCTCTACTTCCACTAGAGCCCTTACCGTTTCATTTGAGTGACCCAGTTTTCACTCACACATGCTGAACGTTACAGTGATTCAACGAGGGGAAGCACAATAGTTGTAAGCTACCAGTTAATTCAACAGTTGATGTAGCGTGTTTAGCCTTGCTATGTTCACACTGATGGTGCCCAATATCTGACTGTTCTAGTCCATCAATGAATGCATTTATTGTATTGCGTCTGAATGGAGAGAACAACGTGCAATCAGTTACACGGTTAGGTGATGTATGCTCATCGCTGACAACTGTATTCCTCTAGTGAGCATCGTGATCTCGTTGCGTAAGCTTCGGTGTTCCAGACACTGTTTTCTACACGATCTGTTGGTCTATGGTAGTACTGAATGATGCAACTCACAGTGTGATTGTGCGTACCTGTGCATTCTTCCAGCAGAACTTAACATTTTTTATCCTCCGTTTTCGAATTTCGCGTGTGTTGAATTGCATAACACCTATTGGTTCTAAATATATTTATGTTTGTACTCCCCTGTATATCAATCCAGCTTTGTTGCCTTTCCTCGGGTCAGACCCAGCGCGCCACGCAAGGCTTAGTCTGGCATACTCTAACGAGCTGGTGCGTTTATCCAACTGGTACGAGCAATACGGCGCCTCTGTGTTTTCTTTCTGTCGCACTTCAGTTCTTCTAGGTCACGACTGCTCCAGTCCGCTTCAGGACAGCCACGTCGTGGTCACTCTGATTGACTTTACGGATTGGGCCGACCGCTCAACGCTAGTAAACTCTGCAGACCCTGTGGATCAAGAGTTGACCACCGGTTTTGCTCACGGTCTGTCAGTGCTCACAAAAATAATTCAGCAAGTTGCGCTCGAGTCTAACGCTGAGATTCGGCGTGACCATCAGCTGCCGTTGTTATCCCAACTGCCTCTTTGTACTGATCAGTAACACTATTTTATTGTCTTTCATCTGGTATTTCATATTCTGAGCTTACACCATCAGATCGAGCATCTGTTGAATATTTTTCGTGAATTACTTTTTTCTTCGTGCCTTATATTTATAGATGTTGTGCTTTTTATTAGGTTAAAATGTTGAGGGAGTTGTCTGATTCAATAAAAAGCTGTTGTTTTTTAAATTCGAACTAAACATGTCTTGTTGTCTAGATCTTTGTTGGACCGGGTCTATGTATGTCTCATCATATTTAGTCACCGTGCGTAGCACTCATTTAGTTTGGTTTGACTAGGAGCTTTTACTAGGCGGTGTGTTACTGTGTATCGGGCGTAGGAATGATAGCTGTTTATTTGTAAACAAGGTGCATGTCATGCCATCTCGTTCAAATGATGTTCTTTTCGTGTGGACTATACTACATGAAATTGGATTATCGATATTGAGCACATCACGTCACGCTGTGTGTTTGTTGTTAAGGTGTTGATGGGGATTGTAGATGTTCTACCTGCCTTCATTATCTGGCTGTCCTCGTGCAAGATGCATTATAAACTGTCAGTATTCGATAGTTCTTATTTCCACCGGCTGAACGGTTAGGCCCTGTGGAATGTATTTTTCTCATCCAAATGTATAACTTACTGGTTGGAGGATAGCTAAGGCCTGTGGTTGATAGCTTTTAATGAACAGGTCATAATGTTGTCTGTTGGTGTTGTTACATAGGTCGAGGTTGTTACGTGCGTCGAGAACCAAAATGCAAACTGACTAAAGGCTTGCGCAAAGACCGCGAGCACTACTTGGTTGAACAGTCGAAAGAGATGTAAAGTGCCTTTTTATCTGGGAATACCAGAAGGTTTTTTTCTCTGATCCGTTGTTCTGCTGATCGTCGAGTTGGTGTAAATGAGACCATATGTGAAAAAGATGGTCCACTTATTACCAGTCAGTTGCGCCGACTTGACAGGTGTGCTGAACATTTTGAACAACAGTTTAGCTGGCATCAGGCGGACCATATAGAGGACGGGACCCGAATGGTCAGTTATTACGTTCCAGACGGCCCTCAGTCGGAAGCAGAAGTGGCCCTGAAGTTTAAGTTATTGGAGCGTAACAAGGCTACTGGTCCACACCTCCTCCCTCATCTCTTCAAGAATAGCGGGGAGAGGTTGATACAAAATCTGACGAAACTCCCCCAGACTGTTTGAAAATTTTAATAGGTTCCTCGTAATTGGTGCATATCGACGTTAATTCCCGTTTACCAAAAGGGGATCCGAAGTCTATGTGACAACCACAAGGGCATCAGTCTAATGTCTGTTGCATCCAATTTACTCACTGGTCCTATTTTATTTCGGCTCACTAAGCCCGCAGAAAGTCAGAAACGTGAAAAACAGGCAGGATTCCCATCCGGTAGATGGCCCGTTGATCACATTTTTACCTTACGACCGATCTCGGTACATCGACACTTGTAAGCAGCCTTTGGTCGTGGTTCTTTTACGCTTGGTAGCTGCTTTCGATTCACTTGCTCGTAGCGTTCTCTGGAGCCGTCTTCTTCACAAGGGAGTATCATGGATCTATGTGAATTTGTTGAGATCACTGTATGCCCACTCTGCAAGCAGAGTGAGAGTTTATGGACAACTGTCTCGGGCGTTCACCACTTCTAGTGATGTTCGTCAGGAGTGTCCGATTTCCCCCTTGTTCAATTTTGTCATGGATGGCATTCTGGAGGGTACACTTCGAAAGTCTAGTGAACTTGGTGTTGAGCTTCTTTCTGGCGCTAGGTTGACCGGCCTAGCACCTACGGATGAAACTGTCTAATTCAGTCTCTCTGCCGAGGACATAGTGAAAAAGACGAGTGACTGGGCTGATTTGTATGGAATGCGCTTTGCACCTTCAAAGTGCAAAATGTTGCTTCAAAATTAGGGTTTCTCCACTCCTACTTTTTTATTGCAACTGATCCGCTTGAGACTTTGGACAGTTTCACAAACTTGGGTAGCACTATCTCGTTAGCTTGCAATGTTGCTGATGGGATATCAGCGAGGATACCGAAGACAGGAGTCGCCTTCGCAAGCCATTTATTTGTGGTGTCTAAATGACGTTCGGCTACCGCTGATAAAAAAGTTATGTAACATCTGTGTGTTCGGTTTTGCTCCATTATCCGGAAACCTGGCCTGTTCGCGACGAGAATGTCAGCAGACTTTTGTGTTTGGCCATCGTTGTCTCCACTAACTAGCCCACATCACGTGGATTGATCGCCTGAGCATTACGGCCGTTCGCCTAATTGTATTCCCGGACGCTGTGGATGCGCGATCACTTGGTCAACTAATCTCGTTGCACAGCCTGCGATGGCTAGGTCACGTTTGCCCTTTCGGGCATTATATACTGAGACCATTATCAGTTTGGTGAAACCGTACGATGGTCACGAAATATAAAGTTCCTAACTGTTCCACTGAGGAAGGTGGGAGAATTATCGTCTCGTGATCAATCAAATCGCTGGTTAGAAACGTTATCCGAGATGGTAATATGCCGCAGTCAATAGCGTACCTGCATTCGTACCATTTCTAATCCTTTCGCCTAGTCTTTAATTATTTTTTAAACCTTTTCTCATGTTTTCCTACACCGTATTCTACGTCGCTGTGAATGCGAGCGGCGGCTCAACTCACACTACCTTCTGGTCGTGCTCAAGGTCGTTGTAATGATGATGCTGATAATTGTGTGTAGCGTTGTCTAGTCAGTTGGAAGGCTAAAACAGTTAATTCCGACGGACGAGGCTTTTTGTTGAAGGACAAACGTATTCTGCATATGTGCCTTCTGTTTGGCGTAAAGTTACGTAACCTTCCCGCCCGAACCGAAATTTTTGTCGGTTGCCCGTGTTTGACTTTTATGAGGACGACCAACAAGAGATTAGGACGATACGTTTTCAAGAATAGTAGTCTAATAATCAACGTGATTTCCGGTCGTAACCTTCGTGGGTTCATACATGATCAGCGTGCCACCCCAACGTTTAGATAATCCAACCTAATTTGCAGATCATGGTGTAAGCTGGAGAGGGTAACGTGACAGCCAAACAATAATTTGACATCGAGACTTCAAACAGCCAACGTCGATTCTCACTTTAATCGACTCGAAAAGTCTGTGGTTGAGAAACCCATAGATCATGATTATTTATTGTTAGACCCTGTATGATATGGCTGAGAATCCTAATCCTTAACACCTTTGTAACGAATATATGATGTATATGTAAAGGGCTACTAAAACCATATATATTATACTTAGCATGCCTACTTTTTTGTAGTTGTTTCATTTTGTTATGACTCCGTGACAGCTAGACTGGGCTAAGTGTATACATACTTCTTCCTGTCATCATGCGTAGATCGGTTTATCACTGAAAAATGCCCGAATATTTTCAGTATTCTTTTTAATTGTAACAAGATACAGAAAAAATTCACCGACCACACAGGAGATTCCAATAAAGTGGCCGTTTTGCGGCTAAATAATTGTTCTTGTAATCTACAAGGGTAAAGAAAACAAGTGATCACTTTGAATCGGTTTGTTTAATGACCCGGTTTTTCTTTAGATTACTTTGCATTACAAGTGGGGAGTAAACTCATTTAATTATGTGTAGTGATGTTGAAAATGGTTCGATAGGTCTTTTGGCCAGAATCTTGTGTCTTTCAACGATTTGAAAAATTACTCATCCAGTGAATAGGGCTTATTCTTGCATCTGTACATCAGGTTAAATACACGACAGTGAGGTGGTTATCGAAATGAGTTAGAAATTCAATCAATAAAGAGATTGTCAACAGCTACACAATCACTTTGGTATCGGTACGTTCGTCCCCGACCTATGCTGCTGTTTTGGCGGGGTGTTCGGTCTTGTGTACTGTTTTGATCCGGCGGGCTATGCTGACTAGGATTCCGGTCCTTCCAGGTGCAACCTTGTCAGACAGGCCAAAGGGGACGATAAGCAGTTGCACTCATAGGATTGTATGTCGCACTACTGACCGCATAGGAGTGCTTAGGTAGTGAGGCACGATCCTATGGGCATACAGCAGAACTATTTTTATAGTTGTGGCACTGCTGTCTTCCGTATCAGGAAGAAGGGGATTAGAAAAGGTGCCCTCAAACTAAGAGCGCTCCGATCGTCCAACGGTTGACCGTCACCGTCGGCGTACTATCCAATACAGTGGAAAAACATTTGTTACCTCTCAAAAGCCTGATGTAGCTTCGAGTACATCCGCTGCGCGCATCAGTGTTCAGAATCAGACATCATTTTCTTATTCACTGCGCCCTCGGGCTAGGCAAGCCCCTCACTGCCAAGTGAGTCAAACTCTTGAGTCAATGGCTCCGGGTGGAGTCCTCCAAGAAAACCCTATATCCTGTTATCTCGCAGGTCAGACTTCTGAGTCAGAGACTCGAGGTGAGGTCCCTCAAGTCAACCACCTTCCGCGGCATAAACGACCGGGAAGTGTCAGAAGTTATCGTTCTCTCGACAGTGACATTACTAACCGATCTCGCTTGAGACTGTAGACAGTTTCACAAACTTGGATAACACTATCTCATCAGCCTGTAATATTGTTGATGAGATATCAACGAAAATAGCAAAAGCACGAGTTGCGTTTGCCAAACTGCGTCATCTGTGGCGTCGGAAAGACGTCCGGTTGTCGCTGAAAGGAAGGGTATATGATGCCTGTGTGCGTTCCATTTTGCTTTATGGTTCCGAAATGTGGCCTGTTCACAAAGAAGACATCAACAGGCTTGCTGTGTTTGGCCATCGTTGTCTCCGTCAATTGGCCCATATTAAGTGGGCTGATCGCGTGAGCAATGTGGCAGTTCACCGGCACGTGTTCCGGAACGCTCGGGATGCGCGATCAATTGGTCAGCTAATTACGGTACACAGCTTGCGATGGTTGGGTCACGTATTTCGTATGTCATCTAGTCGTTTACCGTACCAGGCATTATATGCTGAGGCCTCCAACTATTGGGTCAAACCACGTGGTGGTCAACCAACAACGTGGTCAGGAAATATGAAGACCCTGACTGCTCCATTGAGCAAAGTGGGTAGGTGTCGCCTGCCTGAATGGGGTATTCGTGATCATTCTAACCGCTGGTTAGAGACGCTATCCGAGATGGCTAAGTGTCGCAGTCAATGGCGTACCTGTATCCATGCCATTTCTAGTTATTCCGCCTAATTTTCTTTCATTGATTTTCAACTTTTTTAGTAAGGTTTTCTTCTAGGATGTTCCACGTCACTGTTGAGGTGAGCGGCGGCCCGAGCCACAGTACCTTTTGGTCAGGCTCATGACTGTTATGATTATGATGGTATGTCCGCCGAGCATGGCATTTAGGTTACAAACGTTTCAACACCAAGCGAGGTGACATCATCAGTGCGTAAGTGTTTTCGCTCGGCGAACATACCAATACCAAAACTATCAACTCGAGCTACGAACAACACAACCACTGTACACAACTATACACACTCTGTCGCATATCGTGACTTTGGTTGTTTCAGTGTTCACGATCGTGTCCGAGACCATACGTTGTGGTGGTTCAACCAGATAATCAGGACGCTTGATATTCTTTACTCGATTTCTGGATGCTTGGTGGATCGAATGATTGGACAACTACTATCACTGTTCAACCACCTATGATGCTGTTCACGTAATCTCTCTGACAATTGCCTCTATTCATGATGTCCGGCACCACCGCACATGTCAGCATGCACAATCGCTGACTACAGTACGTGGGAGCTTGTTTCTACGCCGTGGCGTGCTGATCAGGATAAAACGGATACCAGCATTAGCATGTTGCAAAGCAGGTCGCTCCCATTGTTTTCTCGTGATTATCAGCCCTCAGATCTTAGTTGATTGGGAGATTGATGGGGTCACGTTGTTTATTAGCAGAAAGCGACATGGTTTTAACTTGAGCTGTTTGCATCGTTTTCCGTACTAGGTGTTCCGGCTGTCCATTGTACATAAAAACTTGCAGAATATCACTTTAGCGTATCCTCATAAAAAGACGCTGGACTGTCTGTGTTAATATGCCCAATACAACAATAGAAATGTGAACGTCTCGAAAGGTGACTCGTCTGGACACGATGTTAAACTTCTGTTTAGCAATGCGATCCACCGCCGTAGCGATCAAGTAACAGGATTGGAAACCTTGACTGCCTGACTGTTATCATTCTCTCCCATTGTCCGAGTTTCCAATTCACTAGGACAAATATTTCCATATTTGTGTTGTAATCAGTGTGAACGTAAGACACAAGAATCATGCCTTGATTGCTACACCACTACGACTGGTTGGTTTACATCGTCACGGAGTACTGTACGAGAATTTAGGATATGACAGCGTTGAGTGCCTATATTTTGTTGCTATCTTATTAAAACGTGTCCATGGGATTTTTTCGCATATTTTCGATAAAATCCCATCAGGCTGCTATCCTCAAGCTTCGAAATTAAATTGGTTCCAAATACCCAGGCAGGCGAACATGCTTTTCAAAAATTCATCCGTCTATTACCTTTGTGAATGTTAACCGAAGAGTATTGATTAAAACATAAGGACAGCACCAGTTACAACCAGAAAATGCAAAAGGTATGTATCGTTTGACCTTATCCACGAATAGCGTGATTTGGACAGTCAACCAATGTCAACTCGTTGGTAATGACATGTGTTCTTAGGCAGGTGAACAGTGATCTAAGCGATTCCAAGGCACTGAACAAATGTATGATAACGTATCACAAGATGGTGTTCGCTTTAGCCGTCGCCGTATTCTGGCGTTACACTGACCTTGGCTATTGCCGGGTGCTCTGTAATCGATTAGGAAAGTCTGACTGATTCGCACTGACCTGTGTCTGTCAGATGTTGTGAAGTGGCGATGATTATTGATATTCTGATTCCGTTTACAAACCGTATTCGGAGACGATTATTTTGCCAAGTTGTGTGCTGGTGCGTCCAATGTACGCCGCTACACATCAACTGGAAAAGTGCGCAACCATATTTTGATCGTGTGTTCAAGGGATAGTTTGAGCATGCTTGTGAACCGCGGCCGCAATGTTGCAACCGGACTGGTTTTCTGCAGTGCGTTCTAAAGCCAACGATTGAGGAGTTCTGTTGTTAAATCGCTGAATAACAGATGTAGGTTTCATATTCACTCGAGCAACCGGAGGATAGGGTCACCTTTCAGACATGATCCTAATAGTAATTCCTTCTGTATGTTCAATTTTCCTTACGGCGTTGGAAATGTAGGCCAACAAAACATTTCTTCGTTCCTTTAAGCTCAGCAGTAGATCGAATTCATGATTCAGAATCAAATCCATTGAACTTAGTATACTGTGCCCTCTGTCGGCTTTCCGTAGATCGCTTCGGCAAGCACTTTGGTTGTCTGCTCGAATCAGCAGCACAGAAGTGGAACATCTGAAATACGGATCACAATGCGAACTTTCCGGGTCACTCACACAGCAGCTGAGGTCGACTCAACGCGGAAACGTAGCAACTGCTAAGGCGGTCGCCATTCAATCAATTCATCGTTTGTCACGTTATCACAAGTTCATTCAATACCTTATACCTCAGCCCGGTGTCTACCTACCCAAGAGCACATTCTGTTTATAAGGAGTCAACACTGGCAGACTTCCAAACCATCCTATTAGTAGACAGAATCGACCGGATTGCTTTCTCAATGCTCGATTGTGGGTGTGTTATTCTTGCGTTTTATCAACTTCTTCAATGAACCCTCAGGAATGTAGTGACCTGATAATAAATTTATCGGAACGTTGTTCGTCAACATCTTATGCAAAGACCATTTACAAACTGCGGCTCAGTATTTATTATAGTTCTACCATCATTTCACTTCGCGTTTATGAAAGCAAACGTGACTTTACTTAACTGCTTGTTTACTATCTGAGTCAGTTCAGGGTCATGGTAGCTGGAGCAGTAGAAGCATTCATTCCCTCTCACAAGCTATATTGTTTTCCGTCCAGCAGACGTTCATCTAGTAATCGTTGTCAACGTGATGAGAGACATTTGTGCTGATGATTGGGTTTCTCTCGCACGTTGCTATACGAATTGTATCTTCGCCTTTGCTCCGCTTTGTGGTGTCGAATTTTACATTCATTTTGTTGAACAACCGCAGCTGTGTGAGTGATTCATCTTTCGAATTCATGTTGATCTGATGAGAGTGAACTATTTGGTTTGGTTGAACTGCATTTCCTGAGTTACCTGTCTAGGTAATTTGCTATCGTTCCGGCCACTGTACGGATGCTTGGCGATTGGACAGCATGTTCAGAGTCCAGCCGATTGTTTTCTGTTCGTGAGCCGGAAAATAATTGACGCTTGGACCACCACATACTCCCGCTTTCTAGTATCAGGTTTAGGATGAGGAGTATTCACTGGTCTGGCTTAGTTAGTGTTTGACACATTGTTAAAAACCTGCCAGTATTGACAGGTCGGATTCAGCGTACACGTATACTGTACAAATGACTCACTTCAGATAGCACTGTTGCTGAACATAAATTGAAATAAAATTCATAGTTAGTTGTGGACAGCATTTACGTTAGGACTATACATACACTCAGGCAAAATAACGTCAGGAATGTTGGTTATTCGATTGGGATATACTATAAGAAACACACAACTTTTGACTCGCTATACTTCTGCATTTGTGCTCTCGCCAACAATCACTTGGGTGACCTGCTGAACACGTTTAGTTCTTCGACAAATCGATATTCAAGCGAGCCTACATGTTCATCATAACGTCTTGTTGGACACTGCATCCCGAACACTGGGTAAGAAATGAGCAATGTAACCAACAAGAATTTGTTCTGGAAAGGACAGTATATTCACCCTAATGATTAGCCTCTGACAATGGTTACTGTACCGACTCGTTGTATCTTGTTTTACCTAGTGCCATGGTCTCGAAAGCGAAAATCTGCGACAAGGCGTCTGTAGTTCTCCACTTCTGGGCATCATTCGGTCAAGTTTATCCGAATGGTGTTCTCTGAGATTGAAATGGGGCATTAGAGCAAATCGAGGTAAATAAACACTGGTGGAATGTTAGTGCACATTTGCATCAATAGGCAGACGCATTTTCATTTTGAAATCGCTAAACTATATGTGAACCAGGTTCTTGTAGTTCGAATTCTTAACTGGTCACGCATATAATGTTAATCCGTTCCTTCCACTATTAGCGGACTCGTGATGCTATCACTAAAATGTTCCCTTTCTAAATGTCTAAACTTAGGATTTTTCTAAACAGTTTGGAATGGAATCACCACTCATTCCAGGTAACTGTCCTAATATGGATATTGTTCAGATCACCATTCTAGGGTGATTGTATAAACTAAAAGTGTTCCTGTGACGCCGTATATTCTTTCTCGACACTAAATCTGTTTTTGTTCAGCACTCTGCCCATGGTGTTGGTTGATTTAAGAAATTCACGGTAACATTGGGATTGACAAAACACGGTGGCTCCCACGTAAACATCTCACTAGCCCCCGTGATCCCTTTGAGTGGTTTATGGCAGATTCCTTTCGACAACAATTCGCTTACAACCTTCCTTCATTTCAAGACGTCAGACAACATTAACCAGTTTCCCGTGCACTTAAGGCTCCGGCGCAATTACCCCCCTTCGTTGCCATGGAACTGACTATATTCTCAGTGTGCTGATTGTTGGAACTCTGGATGTACAGAACTTTGTCGGTTTTATGTTAGTGACTAGTGGGAACAAATCGAAATGTTGACACTTCGCGACACAGGTCTTCTCCTTGTTTTGACTAAGTGAACAAATGGAACTCAGTGTTTTAAAAATCTCGGTGCCACCGTTAGAGTCAAGTCAAAAAAATCCAATATACAAACCATGTTTCTGTCCATCCTCCGTATTCCAGTAGATTGCTTAATATTTCTAGTCTAGTTGTGATCAATCTGCCGTGCTTGATGGAATGGCGCTGAAACACTGATCACATAAATGAGGGCTATTTCACAAGGTTCGCGTAATCCATTGGTGTTGTGATATATACCACAACTCATTGTTTTAATCACTCTTGGTAAACGAATGTTCAGCCAATGGATTTACACGTACATGTGCGTAACATGCAACGAGTTACGTTCGAGATCTGCACTTTTGTGTCATCTTGGTCTGTTAATCGATCATTCATGTCCCCTTCCATCTGTTGTGCAACTCTATTTAGAATTACGCCGAAACCGGCGAGTTAGATTTTCCATACCTACAATAGTGCATTCAACGGAGTTTGCTGAATTCCTATGCTCAGGCTACATTATGAGAGAAATGTCTGAAATAAACATTTTGCACGATTATTGTGAGAGCACGATACACGACAAATCCAGTTAAACCGAAGTATGTATGCACATTTGGGTTGATATAACTGTCTCTCAAGGCATAATAAAAATTACTTGACCACAACGTTCAAGCTAAACAAACAATCGTAGTGGGCCACACGGTGGGCCATGGTGTTCTCTTGTTCGTCGAACTGGGTGCCTAAGGTTCGTGTTTCAGCATTTAATCGGGTGATAGTAGCAGTGTTTGGAGCTCGTCGAAATTCAGTGACAGCCCACATTTCTATTTAGTTTCCTCCCTGCACACTGGCCATTCATGAAAGATAGCCTGTGTGGCCTCTGTTAGTGGATTGGCCACTGTTCTAGAGCTTTCCACAGTTGTCTAGACTACCACCCTTTTGCCCCAATATCAAAAGCAAATTGAATGAGATTTTTCTGATAAAGCTCGTTATCTTTCTACGATTTCTTTCGTTTTCTGTCGGTTGTCTGTCAAGTCTGGCAGTAAGTCTGGAGGCCTTTTCAGAGCAAACAGGTAGACTTGTTCGCAAACAAATTCCTAATCATCACCCCTATTTACATCCGTCTCATTTTGTTGGATCGGTTATGATAAGCTGATGCTGTCTACTTTGCTGAACTGTGTACGTGTGCGCATGGGTGAAGTAACCTCTGCTGGTGTGAAGTCCATGTTCAGATGGATTGCGTGCATCTTGCAAGCAGTGTGGGAAATTGTCTTGATGATCGAGACTGTTGCGGTCAGTCACTTTATATATTGATCGTTATCAGAATGTTTTACAAAACCACAAGATTGAGGGTGGTGTTTGTTATAAAGTGTGGGATGGTCTATCAAAAGCAAAGATCACCAGATAAGTTCAAAGTGGTCTAAGAAAAGAGAGTTTTTCTCGTTTACGTTAATTTCGCTACAGGAAGGCTACTAAGATTTAGTGGAAAGACCTTTTAATCCATAAAATCAGACTAGTTGCTTCTTGTTCGTTATCGGTGTATAGTTTGTGAAAGTTGTTTGGTTCAAGTATTTTCTGGTGGTGTGTGGTTATGATCTTGACTACTTCTTAAGAATTTCCCGCCCAATGGCTGACAGATTTAGTTTACTTTTGTGTTTGTTTATTCAACTGGTTGACGAATACCAGGAACCCGTTATTTGTTTGAATAAGAATTTTTGCTAAATATGCAAGGTTTGATTCTCGGAGACAAAAGTAATCGGAAATTGATAGTTTCCATTGGGTCAGATGACTGTGTTTCTCGTTGTCATTGCATCAGTTTGCCTCTTGCTCTTCAATGGTCTGTAGCCCATGCTATGGTTTGTATAGTACTCTTATGTCGGAGGTTGATGCGCGTTGTAGTATGGTGACATTTGATCTCCAAAGTCACTTGATTGTTTCCTGTATGCTTTCAATATATTGCAAAATAATCCCTTTTGGTGGATTTCATATAAGATTGAAAATGTTTTCTTTTTGCATCAAGTTCCAAGTCAGTAAATTTCTTAAATACACGCCGCGAAGAAGTTAACAACAGGTCAAACGTTTTAAAGATGTGGTCAGCATGATTTGAGAAATGACCCAACTAAGAAAAATCTATGCTTCGGCTGGACCCGAACAAGCTGAGAGAACAGCAGACCAAAACGCGTCAATCGTTGTACCAACCTGAGTTTGGCGATCTCGCTGAAAGCTCAGAAATTTCATATTTAGATTGATTTACCCAGCCATTTTATCGTCCTACAGGTTCCCTTGAGATATTTAGTAGATTCCACATAACACAGTGACATCGGTGAGCAAGTGAACCAAAAAATGACATTTTTAGGTTTCCGGCCTGGTTTCGTAGTACAGTTGGCAGAGCACTTGTCCAGTTTTGATAGCCTATTCCAGTGACTGGTTGGAGTCCAGGCGAAACTCAAATTTTTAGCAATTTTGTCTCTTGTATTTTGACAGTTTTGTCAACTTACTTATTGGTAGTGCAATTTCCGACTGAGATTTAATTCTACTAACTTGTATTCATTTATCTAGATTCATTAACTATCACTCACTGCTGATGTTTCCTTTCATGAGTGAACGTTAGTGAAAGAAAGATCCAGTTTGTCAGATGATATCGAATCTTCCTACTCGAGCTACCATTTGCAGTGAAATTCTCAGCTGTTTCAAACTCCGACTGTGCTACCATCTAGAACAATCTCTGTTGATCGATTACTCAATTTTAGAGCAATCTGAAGTTTGACAAATTGGGTCTATCAACTTCAAATTAAATTGCAGTCAAATGACGCATGAATTTATGTAAAAGTCGTTCCGTACAAATCGAAAATGTCAATAACGAATCGAAAAAAGTCGTTATAGAATTGATGTACATCGATTCCCCAATGTGATTTTATGACAATGGAAATTTTCATGGTTGTCGATAACCATGGTAAGCACCTAGCATGTTCACAAAATTTGTCATTATGGAACTCATATACTCCTTTTGAACGATTAAAATGTAAATACACACGTTATTTCCGTTAAAACATATCATCAGTCGCTAGACACGTCCTGACCACTGGTCATGCTATGGATCCAGTTTGTGCATTCAGAGTTCTGTTGCGTCACTCCAACTCAATATTCCTGAGATTTGCTGAAGCTGTAGCAATCAATCGCCTCAGGCCAGCCCTGTGTTCAGAAAAAACTGTTTGTGAACTTGACCCTTCCCTGGACCTAGTGACTTATCTTAAACCACTTATTGATTATCAACCTCCTGAATTGTCTGCTATAAGAAACCGATCCATGTTATTGTAAATTTGGTACTGATGAGTCAATACGAAATGCTTGCACCTACCAGTTCTCGTGTTATGACTGTTTTGTTCAAACATATTGTGCTTGAGTCACAGCATTTTGAAGCTTCTCAGATAGCCACACGACATTTTCAACATGGCAAACTCAAAACTGAAGAAAACCATTAAATA
>JTDE01003781.1:10985-29977 GCA_014338405.1 Paragonimus skrjabini miyazakii | reverse complement strand
TTTTTCGGACTGACTGTGAAGAGTAAACCTGTCTTTTTTCTCTCCATTGATCTTTCTACGATTTTCTGTACATAAGATTCGAAGGCGGTTTTTTCTTCGGCTGACGGATTCTCTACTTTATGATAACGTTGAGCCTTGTTTCGTTCCAGCTCTGCCAATTGGGAGACCCGTGTGTCCTGCTCGTTACGTGCGTATCGCTTCAACGATTTACTGGTAGGATGGATCCTGTTACGACGCAGACATCTCCAGTATAGGGCAGGGTATTCGTTTCTCTCGATACATTGTGCGAGAAAGTCAATAGTTGTTTTAGCTTCTGCAAGCTTGGTGCTAAACTTCAAGTACTGCTTGAGTTGCTTCACCAACGAGGGGTCCTTGGTGTGTTTCAGATACTTTTTGAACTCTGGATTTAGAGATGTTAGGTGGAAACTGATTTTATGAGCTATTGATGGTTGAGATGAGGAGACCGCTACCTACGCAATTCTGGATCATTTAAGCTACCTCAAACTGGTCAGTTTACTCACAGATCGATGTGTAGTAGAAGTCTGGTGATTATGGAAACATCTGGATAAGACATTTTCGGCGCCCCATGGAGTATTGAGAGCACTCAAAGGTTGTCAGTTATGAGTCTGGATTATGATGGTTCTGTTTGCCTGTGGGACGAGTGCGGATTTTGAGCTGGGTAAAATATTACTGTTCCGTACTGATTCAAAATGTCTGGTTGGTGTGGGCAGCGCTGCTAATCACTGGCTATGTAAACTGAGAGATAATCGCCTGTAAGGTATATTGGTTGCAACGAAGGCCACTGAGATATGAAGTAGCAACTGACATTGCATATCGCAACGGTGAGTCTGTTCACGTCAGGGATGCCACCTAGTGAAACAGTAAAAGCAAAATTATCGTTCTGGACCTTAACGTTGATGGTTAGGTTTAACGTGAACTTCCTATAGAGCGCATTTTACCCATAGTACGTGGATGAACCTAATCCATTTTGAAAGTTGATATTGTACCCTTATGGCAATGTCAAGCATTTGGCGAACTGCTCATCGGTCAAAACAACGACTACCTCTTTTGCCACCAGATCTCTGATAAATTAAATCTCTTTTGGACCATTGGGGATGGATGATGACAGATAGCTCCGAGGAAATAACTGAGATTGACTTTGCAAGGAGTGAGTTATAGTCTATCCTTACGGAATAGATGCAGTGAATTGGTCGAAAGGTGACCCGACGAGAAGTTCAATGACAGCTTCCATACGTACCTGTTGCCAATCCGACGATAAAACGTTTTTTATGAGGCACCGACTTCTAAGGCGGATAGTGCAAAATCTCCAGAACCATTTCATTTGGAGAGGCCTTGTCAATAAGTGTTGTGCTCATAGTAGTGGTTTGTGGCCTTCTGTGCATTCCCCTGAATCACATCGGTACTCTGGGTGCGCCTGTCCCGATTCCCCATAAAATCGATCCTCAACTTGTGCCTCCTGAATGATGAAGTCGGCTTGGCAGAATCTTGAGTCATGTCGTACAGGACAATACATACGTCATTGATACACTTTTGGGTATGTGCCTCTTCAGTCTGAGGTACAAACCTCGACCGGTTTTTCCAGCATAGATATCCCAGTAGTAGACGAACTGATGAACTCAATTTGAAATGGAGAATCCCAGTATCCAGTTTTCAATGCCCTGATGCTGCTCAGCATATGCGATATGGCTGTTTGACTTATTCCCTGAATTAGTTATGCTAGACTTAGGTTCAACTATAAGGTCTCATGTTACTTATATACGCGACTGTACATTTCTACAAACATTAAGGTTCTGGGGACTTCAGGTTTGGTAGATGTGTCATTAAGGCATAAGATGCGCTGTAGGAAACTTATCCACGATTCCAATTTTTTTAGGCATGAATATTACCTGCGAAATGTAAAATAAGCATGGTGCTAAAAAGCTGGATGGGTAAACGATATGGTCGAAGTTAAAATACACTCTGTTCGATACCTTGAATTCGCTGTATCCTTTACCTTGTGCTTAACTAACATCCAAAAAATGAGTTTATTCTCTTTATGGTGTTCAAATGACTGTGAACAATAAGGGTGCAAGTACTGTAACATTATGTGACGCTTATTCGGGTGATTGAAGTATCCGTAGATCGGTCACTCGCACTTTGTACAGCCTCATCACAATACGAGATAGATGAATTATCGAAGGAAGCTACTCCGATCAGGTTAACTAATCTCTGCTGTTGACATACACTATGAATTAAACGTGATTTTAATTTTTAAAAGCATTATGTTTAATCGCAGACGCCGTTCGGAATGACAGATGTATCTCTTGAAGGTATCTTCGCCTCATTGAGCGGTGTCTCGACCTCAGATGTCAAGTTAGTGTGTGCTGCCTAATATATGATCCTACGGAACAGTTAGCAAGCAACTCAAAATGTCCATACTATTCGAACTCATTCAATCTACAGTTGATAGCGAATTTGTGTGCCGTTTTAAGTCCATTCTCTTCGTTGAGCATGCTGAAGTGGTAACAGAGACGTTCGAGTCACCATAACCTATCAGACTGATAGAAACTGAGCAATTAATTAGCAAGATTAAACGTGTTGTTTCCGAAACCAGAGGCAGTTCGTTACGAAATAAAAATCATTTCCTTGAAGGTTGTTGCGTCTTATGTTGTTGCACTGTATACATTTCAATAGGTCCGGATGAGCATACGCGTTACTGATGAGCTCCAGTAAGACCGAAACTCGAATCTTGTGCTTTCCTTCAAAGTGAGTTAGCCGGAGGGTTTATCTTTATGCGAAGGGTGCGATAAAATGCACTTATTGTTCAACTTGAAACAAGCAGCAGTCGTCAAAGTGGCTGCGTCAATTAATGAATAAACCGGAAAATAGCGGTGCGCAAATCAACCGATACTCAGCTTCATTGGTCGCAAGGCATTTAACTCACACCGAACACACAGTAGAAGTAAATGTATCATTTTATGTTAATACGGAGTACATCTGGATGAAACTGCTCCCGTTTATTCCGGTTTTTTAATCATTCGCTACAGGCCACCGTTGTGTGTCCAAAAGGACTTAACAGTTACATTAGGTTTGTCTTGATTTTCTTAACCAATGTCAAGATAGCTTTAGGAAAAACTGGTAATTATTGAGTTGTTTTCAGGTAGCCATTCGTTTATTCAAGTTTTTTAAGTACTACACGTTTTTGATTGAAATGAAGTCATCTTTGTGTTATTCAAATGTATAAAGGGGATAGGTTGTTTCATGTGTCAAATTGTTGTCATTATCATCCTGTCTAGGTTTTCTGACAATCTTATCTATCCGATAATGTAACACTTAAAGTCTCCTAGCCTGGTTGTAGTAATCTACTTCCATGAATATGACAATAGAGTTTCAAATCTAAGTCCGAATGAATATAAGTTACGTTCGTTAAGCAAAGGATTAAATAGTAGATTGGGTGTTCCCGTCAGAATGTGGTGTCTCTTTATCGCTTTTAGTTCACAGTCATTGTGTCGTTAACCATCTTGAATCGTTTTAGTTTGCTTTGGCTATTAAGTGGAAGAAAAGCACATATAAACTGATTTCACTCCACGTCGTTGTCTGAGGGGCTGGCGTGCTTAGGCTCAACAAATCATGTAGGTTCGTCTGTGTTCGATGTTGATACATGTGTTGACATGGTGTCTCGTTCAACAAACCTTCCTAGCTCTATACAGTATGCTAGATACCAGAGCTACCCAGATGACCAGGTTGTATTTGTCGGAGAAGAAGCTAACCTAACTATTGGTGGAGAAGTTTTGTCCGTAAAATAGTCATAGATAACGCTGACAGAAGTAAACTGAAAACGATAGTCACCAACTATAAACGATTAGAAAAGGCTGTCACTGTGTGAAACCGGTAATTTTCTTTGACGATGCATACCAACCGAAAACTAATTGACATCTAAATTCCGCACTTAATTGTGGCGCGTTTTCCGACGTACAGCAATCTGCACCCTCAACCACTGTCGATTTCTCCACTTTAATCGTGTTACCGTTGGAAATCACGTTTAGGTTATAATAGTGCGATCCACGTGACCACATCGTTCAGTATATGATAGGAGTTTGTATAAGGTCTACTAACATGCTTCATCTTCATTAACTGTTGTCTTCGTTAAGTCATTCAGATTCTTCAGGTCTTTTGGACGAACGACAACCTGAGACTGTTCCAGTCTTATGGCGGACGTTTGCCGATATACTGTGTTAATGGAGAGAGGATCCATCTATTCCGAGTCCATTACACTAATGGTAAGCTATTCTGCTACCAGTGTGCACAGATTATAGCTCCAAGCATACGATTTGTAATCATTGTTATGGTCGTGTGATGTGTGCCACATGTGTAAGCAGGAAACAGTTGACATACAACGTACAAAATATACCAACCCATTGGGCATACAATCGGAATGCCGGCCCTTTTTCACCAACGTTGTAATTCCGGATGACCTTGTTGGCAAGCATATATGACAGTTAAGAGTGTTCGTCTCTCTTCGTTCCCAACTTTCATCTTCTATAGCAGTCTTCGAAGTACCCCTCATGTTTCATCTCTTTCTGTCAGATGCGTTCATTTAAATGATGAGATCGCCTTATCATTTACTTGTCATTTCATATACTGAATATTTGGCAAATCTGTTTTTGACACTTAAAATCTCGCACCGAAAGCCTTAGATTCAACATCAACAGACCGCTAGACGGTTTCCAAGAGACTACACAAAGTGGGCTACTAAGTGATAGTTTTAATGCGATCCATATACCACCTTCACTCCCCTTTGTCCAGGTCTCTTGGACGACGTGAAATCAAGGGAAATGATAATTAACATTGTGATTTTACCCCTTCGGTCGTACAATAAAAATCCAGTTTGAATAAGTGCATCAGTTTGTACGGCAACGATGAATGGACGAAAGGATCTCGCTGGTCGATCTGCAGGTCACGACCAGGAAAATCCGATAGCGTAGATTACTTTCTATTTCGCGCAGTCACCTGTTGTATGGAGACATGCGGTTAATATCATTGGATGGAATTCAACCGAAGCCCAGCTTTTTCATGAACAGGTTTCTTCATATTCAACGGCTTTGCCATACTCCTCACTGGTAACTTTATTCTGTCAGTACAAATCTATGACATTATTTTGATAGTAAAGTTGTCATCTGATTATTTCACGAACATCTTAGAACAACTAAACGGCGTAGATATCGTGACTGGTACTTTTATCGAGCTGTATTTAGCAATCAATCTAATCTTTGTTTCATGTCTGAAATCTGGAGCATACTCTTAATGAATTTGAAGTGCCTGATCAGTAGTTCGGTACACGCGCAGAATTGGACCGGTCATTTGTTTTAAGCTTTGGTCGTCCTTAAATCAAGTGGTCACAGTGTACTAGCGAGTGCTAAAGCTATTCGTACACGACACAGTTTTCAAAGTAGATACACGCTTCGGCTAAAACTTAGTGACTGTATGGTTGTGATGGTTTCATTCTTTCTCATTTCAATGCAGGATCAATGTAACACAGCCACGCCTACTCTGCTGTGTGAACAATACATCAGTTCTGTGGTGAACTTTTCTCGTACTCGTCCCCAAACTCCCTCATCCAGGCACAGGAATTGTCAACAAAATCAAAATTGCACCACTGTTAAACGCAACGTAGAAAAAAACTATTTCGTTTCATCTGTCAATAACCCACTGAACGATGGGTTGAATGAGACTGATGATCGAAAGTTAAAAAGATGTCTGTATTGTGAGGTTATCGATCGATGTAAATCTACTGGATACTTCTCTTCTTTGCAAAGGAGAAACAATCTGAACATTACTCACCGGTAAGTGCAGCTGATGGTATAGGATTGGTCTTCCTGATGTAAAGGTGACATTGAAGCCTCTCAAGAAAACGGGCCGGGATTCAGCTCCGGGTCACAGTAAGAGTATTTATTAATAATGGACCCTAGTAAGAGCACAACTCAATTACAGTACTTCTTGACTCTGCAGCGTTCGGTTATCACTACATTCCACATCGGGTAGTTAACTGAAACGGCTGGGTGCCCCTGAGTTTTGATTTGATAAATCAAAACTCTAGAGATGCCACAATACCGACATTCTCACGCTCCGTACTGAGCGTTTGCATATAGTCATTCATTCGTGTCTGATGTGAGATCAGTGGCGCAACCGTCAACACGACCGCCTCAAGAAAATGTGGTCAGCGTTTGACTCCGAGCCGTAGCAAAGATATGCATCACCGTAGAGCTATTACAGGAATGGAATCAGAGTGGAATCGAAAGGGCCTGTCCTAAAAGTCCATGGGAATGCAAAAGTTACAATCAATTGTGAATAATATTCAACCTATAGAGTCACTGAATATCGCTCTACCTGAACATTACTCGTGAAACTTATGTGAAAGAAAAAGCTCAAACTCTCTGCTGAAGACTGTGTAAATGATCCTACTAAATATCAACACATCAAGAAATACAAGCTCGGATAGAATCACACTGAAACAGTTTACGTCAACAATGTGATCTAGCGCATACCAATCGTGATTAAAACAGTTATATCCCTTCACTAATTTGAACAAAACAGTTAGAAGACGAACACTGGTAGATGCTAGCATTTCGTATTGGCTCATCTGTACCAAATAACCAATAACACTGGAAACTTCAAACTTAACGTCTACAGTACTTGGGGGGTATGAGCAAAGAAACCAACAATAACAAAAAGGTCCAATCGTGTGATCTGAATGACACTGCGACTTAGGATCATGGCAACCTCAGGTTCACAAATAATTGTTTTTGTACACACAACCCAGGTTTGGACCGGTTTATCGCGACGGCTTCAGCAAATTTTAGGAACCGTGGGTTGCGGTGGCGTACTGTGATGGTGAAGGCTGAGGTCAGGTCCACATTGTGGTCAGTTGACAGAATGTGTCGTCGGATCGACGAAAGTGGGGCTTACGATTCTCCGTGACTACAGTGTCCGGTTTTGAGACCTGTTTGTGAACCCACTTAGGTACATGTTCCTTCATTCTTGAGATCAATGATCTATCGGTTCTGCCCATGTAACTTTCTCCACAGTTACATGAGAATTGGTAAACACAGTGTGGTTTGGCGCCAATAGGTTGATCTCCTTTGATTGTAGGCACAGGTAACTTGCGAGTCTGATTAAGAACCCTCAATTCGGCTGCGTTGTAAGTACGTTTTAGCGAAGGTACAATTCGTTGGGTTGTTCGCATCGTCGTGATATTCCCTTTGAATGGTAGCTGGGCATCAAGACACACCGTGTTCCTGAGAGTTACCAGTTTTAACCGGTACCTTGAGCACCAGGTGTGGTCGAAGGTGTTCCAAATCGACCACCATTACTTCGCAACATGCCGGTTCTATCATCTCTTTTGGTAAATTTAAACCGGTCCGACTCACTCTGGTCCAGTGCAGCACAGACCAAGCACCGTCGTACAGCTCACGACAGTCTCTCCATCTGTGTCACCGGAACGCGACAAACGCGCTTGGCACACATTCCGGTCTCACGAATTCTTCGAATCATTGAGCTTAGCTAACATTGTAGCTACTACACACGATTACGTTCTAACCTCAATAAGCATCGGTCATTTGCTTCTGCAGCGATTCATCTCTGTTCGCTTCCACCTTATGTCGTGTACCCCCGAATGCGAGATGGCACGATTTGCGCTATTAAGTGTGGTTTGATAAATCTTTTCAAAAATGACAAACCAACGTCTTGAGCTGTTCAGTGGAAACATGTCAGTAGGTTGCCAGTTCTGATCGCCACTCCTATGGCCATCCAGTGAAAACGCGTCCGTCAACTCTGTTCAATTGACTGATGATAAAGTGCACGTTGGATGTGGTCCTTTGTTGTGGAGACCGGTAAACCGAAGAAAGACAATGAAGAACAAAGCGCAGATGCATGGAAAGTGAGCCGTGATATATCACAAACGTGAGGTGATTGCTTCCTATCGTCTGGTGGAGAACTACGGTGATGGCAAAGATGACCACGTACGCTATTCAGGGAAACGGTCAATTTTTGAGCATTGTACACCATCAAATTCAAACCGCATGGCAGAATCACACCATAATTTATGACAACGAAAACGTCGCGAATACAGCACTCATAGCCTGATGCATTCCTCCTTTTGGTGGCAGTTGTAAAACACTTCTTCGTCACACACGTGACCTTTCAAATAACTGGAATACCTGATCGCCTTTGCGCCTTCATTAGTTGCCACTTCCGACTGACGTATTGAGGAAAACTTTGCTGCTCTGTTCCGCGAATGTCAATTTTCGTTTCCTCGAGCAGTCTTACCGTCAAATAAACGGAGTAGCCATGGGAAGTCCACTGGGTCCCTTTTTAGCATACTTTTTCATGATAAAAATTGAGAAACAGCTAGCTACGGAGGTAGGAAATTTGTCATATTACAAGCGATACGCCGACGACACATTAATATTCAGTCTATCTAAACAGGTGATAAATAACCTGGTGCAACGTCTAAATAGTTGTCACCCTAACTTGAAGGTTGCTTGTGAATTTGAGGTGAACAACTGTCTGCCATTTCTAGGTATACTCATAAGTCGTCGAGAAGGTGGCTGGGTTAGAGGAACTCTCTATAGGAAATCTACCTGATCCGGTCAATACTTAAATTTCAGCAGCTTCACACCGGTCCAACAGAAACGAACATTACTGAATACTCTGTTCATACGGCCAAAGCGAATCTGTACTCACGACAGTCTTGCGGAAGAACTAGATATGATTACTTCTGTCTAACAGTCAAACGGTTACCTCCAGAAGGTTCATAGATAGGCATAGTAGACGAAAAGTACCATCCGAAGAAGTGGTCACTGTAGAGAAAAAGGTCTACATAGAGCTGTCCTTTAAGGGTGATTACATTATGCATGTAACAACGGAGCGATTGGAAAATTCAACTAAGCGAACGTTCAAGGCAACCGAACTCCGTGTATTCGCTCGGACTCAGAAGTTACCAGTGCAGTCAGTTAAATGAGCTCAGCCTATCGGTGCTACTTCACATTGTATTTACCAATTTGTATGTAACTGCAGAGAAAGTCACATAAACAGAATTGAAACGTTTGAGCCCCAGAATTAGGGAACATTTACCTAAATGGATGCAAAAATCCGTGTTACCGGAGAACAGCAATGTTGTTGAAACGCGTAAACAGCCAGCTTCCTCAGTCGCTAGACACGTCCTGACCACTGGTCACGCTATCGATCCATCTCGTGCATTCAGAGTCCTGTTACGTCATTCTAACCCAAGATTCGTACGGTTTGCCGAAGCAGTCGCAATCAACCGATACAAGCCAGCTTTCTGTGTTCAGAAACAACTGTTCGTGAACTTGACTCTTCATTAATTGTTGTATTGCATTTGACATCGAACAAAAAGGCTATTACATCTATTAATAGGTATGTATCGGTCGACAGTAGTGTTCCCTTTTGTTATTGTGGGATGTCTGCAACAGGCACTGATTGAATTGCCTTCAACAGTAACCATAGGCTATGCTATACTGACGCATTTAGGTTTACAATTCTTTATCATAATTGGTTCAGTAGGACAAATCTTAAACTCTGTTCCTCAGAATTGCGGGCACCCATCGCAATAGTGGGTTAAGTGGATTCACCTGTTATAGCTACACCAGTGTTGCCTTCATTTATGGCTCTACAACGAGTCGAATAACAAAGTATTTACGATTGTGGTCATCACCTGAGCCTATGGTGTATACGATCACTCGCGTAGTCGGAAAACCTAGCACCCTCATTTTCAATTGCTGTTTTGCCACATTCATAATGGTATCGCATTGAGTGTAGTAGAAATTGGCTGATTTCAATGTGGAACGCGAACATCTTGTCGTTGGTAGTGTCAGTGTGCCTCCGGCCGAAACAATACTGGGCCGGGTCTCAAAAAGCAAGCTTTCCTGTAGGCAGAAACAGCACAGTTAATAACACCTAACTTTGGAAGACATTAGAGAGAAAACAAACAAACAAAGAAAAAACTTGTGCGACGTTAGTTTCAGATGAATAGATCTTTCTAATCACACATCGTTTGAAACTCATTCCTAAGGTAACTTTTGGGTTAGAGATGAAGTGGTATTCTGTAGCTCGAAATGCAAACAGAAAAATAACGGTTTCGTTGTAGCATACATATGTTTTTAAAACTTTGTAGTACTTACAAGGCTGATCAGAAGTTTGTGAGGAAGTATATCGTATATAAGTGCCATGAATATACTGGGTTCAGTCATGAGAAGAAACGTGTAGCAAGCAAGCTAGTTTTCATTGTCTTATCAATAGGCTCAATATAACACGTTTATATGAATTCACCGGGGGTAGTGCATCACTGGGGTGAGGGATGGTAATCATTAATGTCAACTTAGATTCGTGAGGGCTAACTATGTTTCACTAACAAAGTAGTTTGTATCAACAGTGAAGATTCGGGGATTTAGGTTATTTCCAAATTGAACACCACGCACACTTGATCGCGACCTTTGCATTCAGATAAGCCTTTCGTCTAGCCCACTTCGAAAGGAAGCACTAGACTCGAGTTTCGCTCTTATTAAAGCTCATCAGTAGTGCATATCCTTGTCCGGAGCAGAGTTTACAATCTGACCCTCGTGCTAGTGAGACTAGCGTGTTAACCACAACGCTAACAAACTCAATAGGCATGACCGAATAATCAAATCCAAACGCTCAACCACAACCTTGTATGAATAGTGTTCAGCTTGCCCGATCATTTCGAAAGGAGAATGAACAGAATCACTGTTCTATCTAATCGGTAATCCCGTGATCAGGACTTCTTAGTTAGATTGAAGTTACTGTTTTCATTGAACCAACTGAGCATGGTTTGAATCGATAGTGAAGATTCGGGGAGGTATTTTGAAAAAAATCGGCACTCCTAAGTAACTGATTAATCCGGGGTATTGATACTTGGCACGAAATGTTCAGTGTTTTGATGAGATGTCCATGTGAACATAACGGACGTGAGTGAAAACGGATTGCGATGGATTCTGCGTTGGTTGGTTAGCTATCTTTGGCCCACTTCGATTGCACCCCACAGATTCGTGAGATTGGCATGGTCGAATTGGCCGGATTGATCAGATTATTGGCTTCGACAAAATGTACAGAAACCACAACTGAACGAGCCATTATCGATCCCCAGGCTAGACATACCGGATGATGTTCCCGGATGCTTTCGGCTAATTGCCGTGTTGTGAGATCTACTATGTAGTTTGTTCCACGAGACTAAATGAAGCGGAAAACAGAAATAAGCAGCGTGTACAGGAAAAATACCTTTCAGCTGGGGACGCAAACCTTGTGTAGAAATAAATCAAACACGTAATTGAGCTTCGAAATTGGTTTTGTTAAGTGCCACTTTAAGTGTCCTTTTTATGTTTTCAGCATTGTTATGGCCTTTGAATGGTAACAAAATATAGACAGGTTTTTTTTGTCTGTAATTTGCGGTATATCTATTCTTGTGCTAAGTGGCATGTGCTTACAACTAAATTGTTCTGTATAGTCATTTCCAAGGAGTTTGCTATATATAGTGTTTTTCTTCCGTCTAACATATTATTATTGATTACCATCTCCGACGTATTATATATATTTATATATATGTTATACCACGTTTATTATAATGACTGAACCGGCACAACCGATACGTAAGGCAAGAAAGATTCCACCTGAAACACGGAATGTTTGAAAGGCGGCGTACATTATAAAATCTTTCAGTTAAACCTGTACAAGTAGGAACAGGGAAAACAAAGCCATTATTGAAAAGCACAGCCTACAAAGAGTAGTATTGTAAAGGGAAGTGGAACAACGAAGGATTTCAAGCAAAATATAAGCAAGATAAATGTTGCGAGTCTCGTGTTCTGATTCCGCACGGCTGAACGGGTTATAACAATAGACTTCTAACTTTAGACGAGATAATAGTACTATACGATGATCACGATAAGCCACTGTAATGCGTAATAGACTATAATTTGTCAGTTCAAACGATATGGATGGCGGCAGAGTACAAGTGTGTTCCGATTTTTCCATCTCGTAGAATGTAGTGTAGTGAACTAGGCCATCTTCAGTTTTTCATTATGACCTAACTACCTAACACAAAAAAAACGTCACACGGAAATCATTAATGAAACAAGGGCGTAAAGAGTGCGACAACGATTTCAGACAAAGCGTTCCTAAACATGAATCAATGCGCCACTTGAACAGTTAATCTTGTGGGATTTACAGAGTGGTGGGTTAATCAAAGGTATTTTTGGTACCGATTTTGAACGGTTTCTAAGTCTGCCCACCCATAACATATGATTTCAACCCAACAAAGAAGGTTATCAACAAGTTGGTGGATGGAGCTTTCACCGAAGTCACTATTTTCAGGCATTTTCCTGACTAAATTGGAAGGCGAACGGTTGAGGTCATTCGTTAGTCAATGCAACCTGTATAAGGAGGATGTGGACGACTGCTGTGCACATTCCATCACGATGTAAGTTTGGGTGAAGTCTTAGCCAGTTTCGCCTCCGCCCCACAAAAGTGTTGTTGACACCGTACAGTGAAAATATTTACTGACTGGGCTTTCTGGGTGTACGCCCAATCTGCCGTGCTGATGTTTCACTTCGGCACGCGATGCGCCGGAAGATGAACGATCAAATTATGCTACTCGTAAGTAGTCAGGTGGATGCACGTATTGAGTTCTCGGAGCAGTCGGGGGAAAGTACAACGAGCCTGATCAGTTGAGTAATTCGGACAGAAGCGGTACTTTCTACACATGAACCTACTATTGGTAACTGCTTCGCTAAGAGATTACCATTAATCTCAAATGACCGTTTACGTCCGCTGTGTTGCTGTAGCATATGTCACTTGAACGGAGTTGCTGATCAAACCATTTTTGTATGACCCATGTTATTCATACACAAAAGTAAGAACGAGCAACAGATTCATTTTGGTAACTTTGTGTTATCTACTCACAAAATAAACCGCATTAATGGTCTAACTGGCATGTACAGCAGATACCACTTTCAATCATACCTGCAGTATTCTCACTGATAGCCGCTTAGTGATTTTCATAGGCAGATCAATACAAAAATGGGAGGAGAGAGAGATGATGCAGTCAGTAGAAGTGAATACAGTTTAGTATTCAAAGGATTATTCTGTCAATGTGACACATCGTATGAAAACATCAACAGAAAACCCTCAAATGCGGCAAACCGCATTTTGAGTTATCAAAACACGTATCCATTTGGTTTTGTGTTCAAGCCATAACAGTTGAAACTTCACCAATGTAGCCTTCTTTCTGTTCATGTTTCCATGGCAGCAGTTGCACTGGCCAAATGACCAGAAGCTTAGACGGAATCATGATAACCAAAATTCTTGGCTCAATAGAGAAACAACCAATTCGATCAACCGTCCCATGTTTCCACGCCAGGTGCATTTTCATAATTCTGTCAACATGGTTTGTGCGTCTGGCTCAGTATACCTAGTTAAGATGACCCAGCTGATGACGTTGATGCATATGATCCTGTCCACATCTGCAGCAATTCAAATTTCACCCATCTAGCCCACTCACATACATCGAAAATTGTTCGATTAACGCTTGGAAACGACTTCGATTAAACAACCACTTTATCAACCTGTTTTGTCTCATCGTTCAGTTGACGCTCTTAGTGCGGCTTGATGCCGCTCTGTCTGACTTCATTGACCTCAGTCGTATTGTCATTTTCCTGTTACTGGCATTGATGAATATGTTTATAATAACCTGATAACGAATAACGTTTCTGTGAACTGTGTACCCGTGGCTACTTTTGACATTTTCACACGACGAAAATCGTGTCTTGCTATTCCACCGAGTTTAGCAACAATTGATAACTTTCAGACTAGTGCATAATTTCTGTTGGCTCTCCCTATAGAACTAAGGCTTATTTGTTATTATTAGGTTTACTGAGTATTGTATCATCTATGCGTCTACCATTGCATCCGTAATGCACGCTTACACGAATTACTGGGTTTTGTGCAGTAGCTTTGGCAGAGAGTTATACAATGAACCTGTGATATAATAAACCATCAGAAGTCCGAATCACGTAGGTTAATTGCCATCCCGATTAATGTAATGATGTCAGACCGAGTCAGGTACCAGGTTGATTCTGTTTGTTAGTGTGTGTAACCAAAAGGCTCCATGACCAAGTTTGTCTCACATAACTGTTTCTTGCTATTGTTCCGTAAATATCCATGTGTCCTGTTGGCCACTGGTGTATTAAGTTAAGCATATTGGATTGTCCAGATCGAGTTATTGCCTTTCAATTACTTACAGAAAACCTAATTGTAAACAAGAAAGAGAATTGGACTGGCGTTGTGAGCCAAGAACACGGATGGCGCAAAGGTCGTTTATTTAGGAAACTAACAGGTGTTCAAACAGGACAAGAAACAAAAACACTCATCTGCATATGGCAATCACCCCAGAAGGTCCCGGCTGCCACAGACACTAATGCTCAGCTTCTTTGCATAGCCAGAACTTTTCCATGACAAACTGCACTATCGTGTTGGTGCGATGTTTCTTCCCGTGTTTTTTCTGTGGCTACTTTGACGGCAAAATCCATGCTGTCGCCCCACTACTGAACAGTGATGATGTGAGTAGTATGAGGCGATCGCTCGTCCTCACCACACTCCTCCCCCCGCAAAGATTGTTCTGGCTGCAGCAACAGCCGTTCAGGTTCTCTTCGTTCTCTCGACGATCTGTGTCCTCGTTCTTATCACACTAGTGTGCAACTTCAGTGATATTTAGGATAACGCTAAAGAAATTGTAATATACTATCATCAGTGATATGCACCGGCAAACTATTCCGTTGAAACCATACAGAAGAGTAGACTACAGAAGTGATCTCGTTTGGAAATAGGAATTTCTGCAAATTCCACAAATATGAGTAATCTAAACCGAGTTAGCGCTTTGGTAAAATACCGGCTCTCAACTAATCAGTAACGATTCTGTCAAAAATATTTTATCTCACAAGCCTACCACCTAGAATGGGTTGTTTTTTGTCGTGTTACGTTGTTGTGAAATTCAAGCGGTTGAAAAAATACCGTTTTTGTATGGGGGCCGGTTGAACTGTTTACTATAGCACTGAACACGGCACAGTGAATATCCCTACTATCTTAGGGCTAACACCACAATATCAACGCTGTGCAAAAGCTCTTTCAACGATTTTTCGAAATATATTACGTTATTGTGACTAGTTTTTGCACGACGTTTCCGAATTCAATTTCCATATGGAGTGCCATTTCTGGGTCACGAGATTCCGTCACCGAATGTTCGATTGAATGCACTGCTAGTTCACTTAGATTGCTTCAAATTGGAAATGAGTGATTCGCGTACAGCTGGCCTTCACTAACATAGTTCACGTCGGTTACTGACTGACCTACAGACTGACCGTTTGATTAGCTGTCGGGCAGGGGGTGAAACATGTGCTACAATATGTACTACTTTGAAAGATACACTGACTTTAAATACGGCTATTGTTTCAGCTTTGCTTTAAATCTTCATAAGGCTTTTAAGACCTGGAGTTGGTGAGAAATTTCCACTGCGATGTCGCTTGCGTAAATGTGATTTACTGAGAATCGTCTGTCGGTCACATGCTTGCATCGCGTCTTCAGCGTTTAGCAGTGAAGTTCTACACTGAATCAATCATTCTTACTGTCAGTTACAAGTCTGCAGATTTGGCGAGAAAATCCTATCTTGCTTTGAGCAATGTCAATGAATTCAACCAAATGAACTGACAGAAATGACAGTTCAACCGACGGAACAACAACACGAGGTGGCTACTCGAAAAACGGACCGATTTCCAGTTACACTGGTCACAGACAGTCAAATAATCCCCTGTTGTGGTTCCATGCGGTTGCATTAATAAGAGTGTTCTTTGTCCTACGTGGTTCCAACTGGAAGTAACTGTTTGCACCATGAGTTCATGTCACAACCAACCTCCAATGTGAGTTGACATAGACTATCGACTCAATCCGATGTTCATTTTTGAACAGTGGAGTAGGATGCGCTTTCTAGATCACATCATCAGTAGTTTGTTCAATCGTGCGTTACTTCAAAAGTGTTCATTGTCAATATTTTCCTTCAAAAATGAACAGTTAGTTCCAGGTGATAATGATCTAACTGACAGTCCTTCAAGGTAGCTTATTTCAACTTGCACCAGTAACGTTATCCCCTTTAGGACGAAGACGTTGTTCGTTTGTTTCAACCTTGAGGGCTGACCGTAGTATGTTGCCTAGTCAGGTATATCGATGGCTAGTGCCAAAATCGATCACTTAACGGACGAATAACCCAAACGATCAATAACCGGGAGACGGATGTGCGCTAAAAAAGTACATCGAACACAGTGCGAGGACCTTGCTCCTCTTACTCTAAGTCACATTCAGTCAACCGATGGTAACCGACCCTGACCGTCTACGAGTATAACCTGTAATAATGGCCCTTGTGGGCTGAACACTGGAAGGTACCCAAAGCACACCTACGTATATATTGTTCAGTATAACAATATTTGATGACTTTTTGATTGTCCTACAATGTTTTACAGTTTTTCTTGATGAATCAGAACGTGTCTGTCTTCGATTAACCTAAAGGTACACAACAACATCAACATATATATGTATGATGCGGCATCATTGATCGTTATGAGATATTTACTACCAAAGTGAACAGGAACAACTCCACAATCATTTGGAGTACCGTATGAATTTTGACCAGTTAACAATCTAGAGGGGAAACGTGATTAGTGACCTTTGTGAAGTGGTCGGCTGAGTAGTACAACGGAATACGAAACCCATAGACGAAAATGAGTGATTTTTAAGTTATACCGATCAAAGTCCTGATCACATATCAATGCTTAATGCATAGATAACAGCCAATATCCGAAACACTGCTGGAGAATCTTGAGACGTAATCATATCAATCCAACAGCCATTGCGCTCAGTCGTCATGCCAACATCATAGTAGAAAACGTTGGAGAGATGGAGCGAAAGTTAGCTCAATGTGAAGACGTATTGGATGAGTTGTCGGAAAACGATGGTGCAGACTTTGAGATGTACGTTAACAGTGTTGCAACCAAGCGAATGGACATCAGAATAGCTGACCTGTCCAATTACTTGAATCCTGTGAAACCGCGCGCCGAATTTCGAACAGTCCCGAGCGGTATGTTCATAAGTTCTTGAATTTAAACAGACTTTCGCTTGAGACACTGTCACTAGGACCAAGTTTTTGTTGTCCACGTCATAAGAATAGCCAGCTTGATTTAGAAGTTCAATTAGAAAACGTGTATGATCGATTAGCTGCCCTAACCCCATCATCATCTTTAAACGAAGAAAGACTGAAATCAACGTTGGTGAACTCAGGCTATCAGTGCCTTAACTACATACCGCAAGTAAAACAGTTCTTTACGAAGCAGCATTTTGAAGCACTGAAGTCTTTACAGAAGAACGAGCGTATAATGCTTCCCATATGGGATAAAGGGACAGGAGTTGTCTTAATGAACATGACTGATTACGTTGCCAAAATGAATGATATACTAGCTGATAGCTCAAAATTCATGAAGATGAGTACACAGAAAAACAAAACACCAGCTATAAAAAAGGCAGTTTCTAAAACTCTACGTGGAATGAAGCAGAAGGGGATAATTGATCCGGCCACTTTCGAACGCAACCGTCCCACTGGGACAATTATCCCTAGGTTATACGGTCTGCCCAGAGTGCACAAACCAGGTTTGCCTTTGAGACCTATTTTAGATACGTGCAACTCGTCTCAACATGCTCTGGTCAAATGGCTTGCCGGTCTGCTCGAACATATCAGGTTGGGGCTAGCGAAACACAGTCTCCCAGACACGTTTCATTTCATTGACGCAGTCCAAGACCCGAACCTAAACAATCAAAGAATGTTCTCGATGTTGCCTCATTAATTACGAACGTGCCTCTGCAAGAGACAACTGACTATTTATGCGATTACAGCGAGCTTAACAACAAACAGGTGGGCATCCCAGAAGATGAACTGAGAGAACTGCTGGTGCTTTGTACGAGTAACGTTCAGTTTCTGTTCGACAATGCAGTTTAACGACAGAGAGATAGAGTGGCAATGGGCTTGCCTCTAGGTCCCTTGTTAGCTGACGTTTTCATGAGCAAACTGGAGACTAGCCAATTGAGTGCGGTCATTGAACAAGTTGCATTTTATAAACACAATGTTAATGATATGTTTTGCGTTGTCAACGAGAGTTCTAACATGATCATAGCAATAGTAAATTCACCCAGGGTCCAGAAAACAATGGTCAAATAAGTTACATGGATGTTGGCATAGTAAGAAGAGAAGATGGTACAATCCAACGGAATGTATGTAGAAAACAAACTTGGAGTGGTCAATACATTCACTGTGACAGTTTCGTTCCACTAACTCAAAAGCGAAACCTCATACGATGTCTGACGGGTAGGGCTTTGAAGATCTGCATCCCTGACACTCTAAAAGCTGAACTAAACTTTCTACAAGAATTGTTCATGCAGAATGGCTACCCAGTGCGTTTCATTCAGAAGGCGATGCAAACGGTAGAGTTGAAACTTAAGCCACTCTCTGTGAATAAGAAACTTGCGTTTATTAGTCTTCCTTTCGAAGGTGATCCTATGGCTGAAGTTATCTCAAGAAAGCTCAAAAAGTTAGTCGAAACAACCTACCTTGCCGCTCAATTGTGCGAGTTTCCGTTCAACACCCGTTATCGTGTCACAACTCAAAGACAAACTTCCATGTTCTACAACCAGTTGTTGTGTAGACTCATTTGTTTCCTCGTGTCGAGCATCATACATTGGTCGTACTACAAGGCGATTTTCTGACAGAGTGCGTGAACATCATCCTGCAAGGTTAAACAGTGGTGTGACTAAGTCGGTCTCAAGCGCGGTTGTTGCTCATTTGACTGACTAATCATTCTGTCACTAAGACA
>JTDE01003780.1:48764-60989 GCA_014338405.1 Paragonimus skrjabini miyazakii | reverse complement strand
TTGCGCCCTGATTTTCGTACCATTTTGCGATATCATTGCGTTCGTGCGTGATAGGGATACTGCTCGTGGTCTGCGCGTTTGTTCTTGCTTTTCTCTATCAGGTGCAGTCGTAACAGTTGGCGATGGGTACTATTTCTTAGCGATGGCGTTGGACGCTGCTGACGTTAAGCTGCTGTTGCAGCAACAGGTGAAGCTTATGGAGATGCTTGCCGAATGTTTGTCCAATAAAAATTTGAACCAGTCCGCACAATCTGGTAGTGCGCAATCCGTTGACAGTTTGGCAACCGGTATCTCCGAGTTCGCTTACGACCCGCATGCGAACGTGACATTCGATTCTTGGTCCCGTCGGTACGATGACCTGCTCGTATCGAATTTGCCAATCAGGATGACTCCTGGAAGGTCCGGCTTCTCCGCCGCAAACTTGGCCCTGCTTAACACGAGAGGTACACCAATTTTATCTTGCCCAAGAGCCCACGTGACATTAGCTTCAATGAGACGGTCAATATTCTGTCGCAGATATTCGGTGACCAGTCTTCCCTATTCAATTTGCGGTACAATTGTCTCAAGTTAACCAAACGGGACGCGGATGATCTTGTCACCTACGCCGGCATCGTGAATCGTGAGTGCGAGCGATTCAAGCTATCCTCCCTCACGGAGGATCAGTTCAAGTGCCTCATCTTCGTCTGCGACCTCCAGTCTCCAAATGATGCTGACCTTCGCACGCACCTGCTCAATGGGATCCAACAAGACGAATCAGTTAGCCTTCAGGACCTCACTACTGAAGGCCATCGATTGCTCAACCTCAAACATGATTCTGCCTTGGTCCAGAATCCTGCTCAGTCCATAGCCTCTGTCAACACTGTAGCGTGTCTAAGGCAACAGCAACAACCCTCCCCAACGAGCCGCCCAGTCAACTCTGCCTCCAAGAAGACGCCGCCCTCTCCTTGTTGGCATTGCGGCTCATGGCACTACACGCGTTACTGCCCATTCAAGCAACACCGCTGTCAACGTTACAAAAAGTTAGGCCACAAGGGCGGCTATTGTCAATCACGCACGTCGGGCAGTCAACGCGCAACCAACAAGCGGTCACGCCCACCAAAATCCAAACCAACCGCCAGGTCCATCAGTTTGGTTGCTTCCTTCAAAATGGATGTCGCCTCGCGCAGAAAGTTCGTGTCCGTTCTGATCAACGGACACCCAGCTCGTCTCCAGCTTGACACTATGTCAGATATCACCATCATCTCCAATCGACTGTGAGAAGCAATCGGCCGCCCGCCAGTTCAGCTGACATTCCATTTCGCCACTAGCGCCTGTGGTGGTACAGTGCAATTAACGGGGCATTGTCGTGTTAGCTTCAAGAACAAAGCCATTGATGCAGTCTGTTACCTGTCTGACTCGAATCCCAACCTACTCGGTCTTGGTTGGCTTGAACAACTTGGCCTGGCAGAACTATCAATGATAGACGTTTGCAACCGACTGCAATCTTCCACAGCGAATCCGCCACGCATTGCAGATAAACTCATTCAACGCTTCAAGTCAGTGTTCAACGAAAGTCTTGGCTACTGCACTCGTGCCCAAGCGGTTTTGCGCCTCAAACATGCCGCCCAACCCGTTTTCTGCCCAAGAAGTCCTGTACCCTATGCTACTTTACCTCTCGTCGAGCAGGAACTCAAACGCCTTGAGGAGCTGGAAGTGCTGACACCTGTCACCTACTCATCCTGGGCAGCCCCCATCGTTGTCGTGAAGGAAGCCAATGGATCAGTTCGTATCTGCGCTGATTGCTTCACCGGACTGAAGGCTGCTTCGGAGGCTAACTGCCATCCGCTGCCCATCCCTGAAGACCTTTTCACAATCCCTAACGATGAAACGTGCCTCGCCAAACTCGATCTGGCCGATGCATACCTGCAGGTTGAAGTCGCCCCACAATCCCGTGGTCTGCTGACGATCAACACACATCGCGGTCTGTACCAGTACACCAGAGTGCCATTGGATGTCAAGACCGCCCCAGCTATTTTCCAGCAGATCATGGATGTCATGCTATCCGGCCTGCCTGACACGGCTGCCTACCCGGACGATATCACTATCTCTAGACGAACGCTTGACGAACTTCGAGAACGAATCGCGGCCGTCCAAGAGTACTGGTTTCGGCTTCGAGTAGACAAGTAACAGTTTTTCACGTCGTCCATCAAATACCTCGGTTTCGTCTTCAACGCTACCGGCCGCCGTCCGGACCCTGAGAACGTCCCTGCCATCCAGCACATGCCACCTCCGAAGAATGTTTCATCAATTCGCTCGTTCTTGGGTCTCGTCAATCATTACGGCTGCTTCTTGCCTTCGTTGCATGACGCCCGAGCGCCTCTGAGTCAGCTTCTCAAAAAAAAAACAATGGCACTGGTCGCCTGAGTGCGCACGGGCTTTCGACAAGATCATGTTCACGTTGGGATCGGAACCTGTGTTGACCCACTACGATCCCAGCCTCCCTATCGTCGTAGCGACAGACGCCTCCAGTTTTGATGTTGGCGCCGTGATCTTCCACGTTTTCCCTGATAGATCTGAGAAAGCTACCATGCATGCAGCACGCACTCTCACTGACGCAGAGAAGAACTATGGTCAATTCGAAAAGGAAGCTTTGGCACTCATCTTTGCTGTGAAGAAGTCTCACAAGATGATCTACGGTCGCCATTTTACCCTTCTAACGGACCACAAGCCACTTCTCTTCATCTTCGGCTCAAAGAAGGGTATACCTGTGTACTCTGCCAGCCGATTGCAGCGCTGGGCCACCATCCTTGTCAACTGCAACTTCGACATTTGCTATCGTCGAACTGAGGATTTCGGTCAGGCTGACGCGCTTTCTCGACTCGTCAGCAACCAGCGCTTCGTTGAAGAAGACACGGTGATCGCCACTGTATCCATTGAGAACGACGTACGCCAAACACTTCTCGATGTAGTCCGTGCAACAGCAACTACGGCGTCTGACACCAAACTCGCTTCGAAATCTGATCGCGTGCTGCAACAGATGATTAAGTACGTCCAACCTCGCTGACCATCAACTCCACCAGCCGGTAAACCCTGCCATTTCTACCTACGATACGAATCCCTCTCAGTCGTCGACTCTTGTCTGATGTTCGCTGATCGTGTCGTCATTCCTTCGCTACATCAATATGTCCTCAGACAGTTTCATTCAGGGCACCCTGGTGACGGGCGTATGAAAGCAATCGCCCACAGCTTCGTCTACTGGCTTGGCGTCGACAACCAGATTGAAGATCTGGTTAAACAATGCAGCCGCTGCCGCGAAGCCACCAAGAACCCGCCGCGCGTCGGACCTCAGCCATGGAGGCAACCCGAACATCCGTGGTCACGCCTCCATGTGGATTTTGCGGGACCAATCAACGGTATGGTATACCTCATTCTGGTGGCCTGATATCGTCCCACTGACGCACGATACAACCTCAGCCACCATCATCAATCTACGTCGCATTTTCAGTCAATTCGGCCTTCCGGAAACACTTGTCTCGGACAATGGATCGCAGTTTACCTCGGTCCAGTTCAAGGAGTTCTGCACTCAAAACAAAATTCGACATCTGCATTCGCCACCATACCACCCACAATCCGATGGTCAATTCGAACGCTTCGTCGACGCTTTCAAGAGAGCACTTCTGAAATCTCGCGGGGAGGGACCAATCGAAGAGGTGTTGCAAATGTTCTTGCTCACTTACAGTTTAGTTAGACGCCATCTGACCTACCGTCTCCAGCCACGGACTCTGTGAGTCGCGAGGTTCCCAGCCCGAGAGACAAACTTGATCTACAATGGCCAACCCTTTTGTGAATGACTTCATTTCTCTACGCCAGATCCTCATCTGTCCACCTCGCACCTCACGCCAGTCGGTCGCAGCGTCAGCAAAGAGTGCTCGGTGTGGTAGGCGACAACCTGGCATCCTTAGTACATGACCTAACCACCTAATTTTGTGCAAATGTAACGACTGACGGAAAGAAGATTGTGCATTTTAGCTGTCTCGGTTGTCGGTCATCAACTTGCAAGCTTCCCAAATACCTGACGAAGGGCTGTTGGGTTGCTGATAAATTTTGTCCGTTTTATACAGGCTAAATAACGAAGATAATGATGATCGAGTACCGAGAGTATACATGCATCTTTTGCACCGACGGACCAGATCTCTCCATAGGGTAAAACTTACCGCACGTTTGCGTTGTAAACTCTGCGTTTAATTGACAAATGATGGTTTTTGCGACCCCGCAAATGATGGTGGTTGACAAATGCACTACACGCTTTCGCTATCTTCTTGGACATCCTGTCAGCAATACTACAGGCTGGAGAGATAATTAATAAGTTAGGTGAAGCAATCGACGATCTCAAACAGTTTGTCAATAATAACAAAGTCAGGGTCATTTTCAACCGAATCGTGTAACAATACTTTACACGTTGACGGTGCAACCGACCGTTTCAATTTGATTGTGTTGTCTGTGTACATGCTTATTATAAAATTGCGGGGTGTTCATGCAACGATGTGCTCCAGAAATATCATTCTCCCCCCGAGTATTTTGTTGAATGAAATGGGTTAATGTCGCCTGCCTGGCAGGAGACCTCAGAATCACTTGAATCTGTGATCAGAACCGCTATTCGGGGTAGAAGCCTATCGTTGTCGATGACATTTCGCATTCACAACATATCTAGCTCTTCTCTTCAGCTCTTTCGTGCTTTTTATCTCTTACGTAAGTTTCTCCTGTAATAGTTCACTTCTCTGTTACAGTTAATTGTGGCTCGAGCCGCAGTAACTTCTGGTCATAGCTGTTAACAATAAATGACTGTGTAGTCTAATTTTGCGTCAACGGATCCCGAGACACTGTTCACAAAAAAAAAACACTTTCCATGGAAAAATTTGCGACAGTCGGCACATCTCTATACTCAGTCCCTTCGTTTCAAGTAATTGACGCATTTGGCGACCTCCGTCAAGCTAGTCGTAATCACAAACCACAGCTATCTGCTCTCGGTAGCGTGGCTGCCTGTAAAACTGCGACTCAATCCGGAATGCCTGCATGGATTCCAATCGTGCATTGTTATGTACCATGTTCATTGTGCGCTCTGCCTGGAGGCCGTTTCCTCATCAGGCGACTTGACGTAGTTACCGTAACGAAGACACAAACGCTCTGCACCTCCCAGTGCACAAGGCTACTCGCTCAGAACTCTGGAAGCAGCTACGAGAGGATCACGATCAGACGAGCCGCTATCACCAGTAGTTCTCGAAAGCTTTTCAATCTAATTCGACCAACGGTAGTAGGAGGCCAGGCGTGACACAGCGTGTACGGACAATATCGTTCTAATCAGTGAGTGTTCACGAGGAGCTCAGACCATCCTAGACAGTTTGGAATGGTCTTTACATCTCCTGAGTGCAACGTGATGTTGCAAGATTGTCAGGGCTCCGCGCATGCTCTTGCCCTCGGTGGTGATCTGTTGGAAACAGTCCAGAATTTCATTCACCTTGGGGTCTGCATCAACGCCGGTGGAATGTCTGAATAGATCAGAAATCATAAGGCGAAAGCTCGGATAACGTTTTCCAACTTACGCCGCCTGTGGTGCGGCATGATGTTAGTCTTTCGGCGAAACGCCAAACGCATATTGTTACTATAAGAGCGGTCTCATCGTACTGCTACTATTGCTACTACTACTACGGACGGTCACGTAGCGTCGACCATTGGCATTTCAGAAATATTTTGGGCTTGCGGTGGAAACACTGTCAGCAGTGACGAAGTTCACCGGCTTGTCCTCAGAACGGATAGACTGTCGACCCCTGAGCATAATCTGGTCTTGCAAGCTTCGCTGGCTTATAAATGCCAACCCACTGCCTGTCACACTGTGTCTTGTTTGCAAGTTATGAGTTAGGTTGGAAACGGCAGTCTGGTGGCGAGCGTGTAAATTTGGTTCGGAATTCGAAGGTGTTGACACTGAAGCTTGCTTCAGTAGGATGTCCCTAGCTTCGTCGCTCAATTCCCAAGGACATTGAGCACCTTTGATTGATACTTTTTGATACGATGGAGAATGGAGTTCAGTTGTGCACGTATGCATTGTTGTACTTTCCTTTTTCTCCCTCTACATCTTTTTCCTTCTCTACCCTTTATAATGTTGCCTTTTCGTATTGTGGCACGCTTCCCACTTAATGTGATCTTTTTTGTGTTAATCCTACATTTTAAGCTATGTATGTCTGCGAGGTATCCGCATCTAGTATGGCTCTGCTGCAGTTTACCGCGGGTTACAGTAGACGAGAAATAATGAACGCACGGTGTTAGCTGTGGAGTTAGCTGAAAATCACTTAGCGATTTTGTTTTCTTCTTTACGCATTGAACCACAATAGTGATACCCAGAAAATCACTGTAATTACCCATATCGTTTTGGCTGTAAGATATGTGCAGTATTACCTAATTGCTTGAAACAGCAGTTTTGTATACACGTTCAAGTACCACTAAATCACGCTTGTCGACTCTGGGCAGATTACTGCCGAAGTCCACAGTGACTGACTGTTCTTTTGTTCTTCTCCGATTTTCCAGCTAAAATTACGAGAGGATAATATATGAGCGGCGAACAATTTTCACTTAAAAATTCAATCAGGAATTTAAGACAGTCTCGTTTACGCTTGCACTCTTTCCGTCTACTACAACCGCTGTCTGTCGGCTGCGTGGAGAGAAAGAGGCGCATGCGTCAGCCGAATGTTGATATATCGATCGACAAGTTCAACGGCAGTAGATGACGATCCAACTCAACGCATACTAACTTGCGCGAGTTTATGACGGGAGAACTACTTTCCTTAAAGTGGCGGATTCCGGATAGCCATTGCGATGTTGTAGTGAAGTAGCACTGAAACATTCTCGATCAACGGTGAAACTTGAATATCATTATACTTTTCTAAGGATATGTGACACCTTGGAAAGAAAATTGCTTCACACTTCTGAACACGGATAAACTGACACAGTGGATTTCGAAGCTTATGTATACTGGACACCAGCGGTTTGTGGCTGGCACATATCGTGGTTTTCCTTCGGAAAGTCATTGAAACGTTCCACTGTGTAGACCGCAGTCAGTACTTCTTTCCAGGTGTGTGTGCACCGCTGCTCAGCGATTGTTCATTCCCCAATCCCTAAGTCATTTAACTTTCAAAATTGAACATCACTCACACTCGATCGCAGCCTTTGCATTCAGATAAGCCTTTCGGCTAGCACACTTCGAAAGGAAGCAGTAGACTCGAGTTTTGCTCTTATTAGAGCTCATCAGTAGTGCATATCCGTGTCCGGATCGGAGTTTGCACGCTGACCCTCGTGCTTGAAATTTTGAAATAACCTAAATCCCCGAACCTTCACTAATCATTTAACTTTGTTCGTTAAGTCAGTACTGTGCTCAAGCCGTGCGAGTTGTTGTGGCACTGTATTTCTATGGGGTAATATGTATCAAAATATGCAGGTACCGGTGCTCAGCTGTTTGATTCTCTTCATTCCAACAGCATTCTTCACATTTGTGTATCACTTTACTCTGGTCAAATCATACGAAAAACTTAGCTCTGATTACAATCTCTTTCACTGAAAATTAAGTGGATGTTTATTTCACACATCCGGAACTGTTGTTCATTCAGTGCAATGTTTACGTTGGTTGGTTGCTCATTTGGTTCTTTTTGGATAACTTGAGTTTTGTTCTACTTGTCTAATATCACCTTTTGACTCAATAGCTTTACTAGGTTTTGTTTAAACGTTTCTTGTATTCCGATTTGTTGCTCATCGTTATTCAGTTGTCATGCCGCTGAATTACTGGTGAATGCATCTCACTTTGCCGATTATCCTGAAGTTTTGTCTACCAAAGTCGACCATCAATTTCCTACATCACTACATGCTGGTGGATTGTTAATAACAAGCAAAACATCTGCCTCTATGTTTTAGGCAGACACAATCCCTCAAACGGGGTTACTGCCGATTCCGTCGTGACAACAAATACAACATCCGGTGAATTTGAAAGCGTTCTATTTTTCACTCAAATGGTAAATAATACCACCAATTTCATCCAAATGAAATAAATGGAAATTCCACCGACTAACGTCTAATACACCAACTAACTCTCCGGCATTAAAAACATGTTTGAACTGGGTGTTGCTTCATGCTTTATTCTAGGAGCGTCGCAACCCTGTTGTTGGCTTGATTACTGAAAGATGCGAACGCTAATTTTCACCAGTCACGAACAACTCCGCAGACGTTTAAGATAAACAAGGTGTCGCATCTCATGGACACCCTAGTGGGATTTTATGTCCAATGGTCGGAACTAATTTAATTTGGACGGTCCTAATACATGAAGGTAGTAGGGATATGGTCATCTAAAAAGAGTAATGTCCTTAAGCGGGAAACTCGATGATATGCGCTCACTGGTGGTTTGGAGATTCATCCCCAACTACAGATTCGAATGAATTAACTATACTGGATATCAAACTAAAGTGCATTTCTTGTAACATCTCATTGAGAAGGTTTATGTTGTCATTTACTACACCAACTATGTCAGCAGGAGTAGAATTTTCCAGCATATTGTCTACATCCGTGCATCCAGAGTTTCAAGCATGTGAATTCTGCTTCCCCGTTTGAATATGTTGCGCTGTCCGGCTCACACCACTACTCTAACCTTGATAATCTTCTGGAGCATAGTTACTCAGCAAATCTACAAAGATACCAGGATAGTGGTTCTACTTCTGAGTTGGGGCTGTGCTGAGATGAAGGTTACTTGATTGTCGCCAAGCCGTGATCGATTTTCTTTTTAAAAACATGGCGAAACGCTTTCTACAGGTTCTGATGTCAAATAGGTGGAGAATTCCTTATTGTTCACTCCCGAGGGAGCACCCACCTCGATGGAACTATAATTTTGCTGCGGCGTTTTTTTCCGATTTCGTTGAATAACTTTTCATAATCATACATCCGCATTCTGGTTGTGTTGTTCTGATGCATGTCATCTACTGGTGTTTTGATTGAAAAATTGATGCGTTATGGCAAAAAAGCAACGAGAAGTAGTAAAATTTTGTTGTGGGATCTATACACTTCCTGTTAGATACACTCGTAAAAATACCGCGAAATTTGCCGATTTATATCCTGTGACATTAGCCTCATGTCATTTTTACTAAACTTCTTACTTGTAATCATGGATTTTGTTGATAGTGCTGATTGTTGTTGTTCGACTGTTTTAACGTCTTTTTTTTATCACACCACGTTCAGGTCGAATACCGGTTTGTTAAATATGTGCGCAACGCTAATTACGATAACTTCTTCGATGTCCAGCGCCCCCGGCTCAAACTCGGTTTCACCTTGCTCCATCTATCCAATTTGATCACCCATCGCTTGGACTCGTTAGATCACACGCCTAGTGTTGGCCGTTCGCTTCGTGGCGCAGCGGGCAAGTTGAAACAATCACTGAGATTGTTTGGTCTAGCCTATTCAGACCAACTGGTTCACTTGTTTACAGAGCTGCAAAGATTGTCATCTGTTGACGAACTCAAAGCGAACGGGTTGAGCAAGGCTGTGGTAAGAGTGGAATACAATCGTTTATGGGTTTAGTCGTTACACATGCAGTCTACAAAAAAGTGCTCAGAATTTTTAGGGCAACCGTTTTCCTATCCATTACTCGAAACACTTCTGTGGTTACTTTTCTTTTTTCAATACTTTTGTCCGTTTTCAACCTAGGAAGCCCATTTTGCACGAATATGTAAATACATGAGGGAAAATAGTTAATTTCAATGTTCTTTCACGAATAAACAAAACGATGGAAATACAATACAGTGGCTGTGAGATGAAACGATCAGTTTGAGTCAGTGCACTGTTAATCGATGTTTACACAGTTCGGTAAGTGCAAAGCACATTCTCTGCCACAGATTCGAAAACATTAACGTCAGTTTTTCGCCACTCCTCAAGTGGAACAGTTTATAGCATAGTTGCTTGAAAATCGCGTGTGTTTGTGTACACTTCTATTATGGGGATGTTTGTGAGTCTCTTACCGGGTCTATATCGCTCGATATAGTGATCTGAAGGCCATGAGTTCGGTAAATGAGATACGAAGTAATGATGTACCGTTTTGTGAATCAGCGCACTGGTATGCAGTAGCTGATTTTCAGAGATGTTAACATAGAACATTGATATCTGGTAATCATCCAGTTTACTAATTCGGTCGCTCCTTTGGTAGAGCTCCTACGCAAACCTTGTTAAAGTTTGACCCAGTGAACAGCTTCTGCTCCTTGTATAAATAATTTCAATAATGCTTCCATTTGCAAGGACTTTTACGTTGAATTTTTGCCACAACTGAAAATGACATCGTGTTAATGGTCACTCTGAATGACATGGCGTCCCATCCGTTTTACTTGATCTCTTCTGTATGCTTCATCTAGTAACTGGACTTGTATCCATTTTTAATGTCTTTGATGGTGGTCATCGTACTTTCTTTCCCATTACTTGATGTTTCAGCATCCTCTACAACTGGTATGGTGATTCATATTGTCCAAAACAAGCCTTCGACACTCTTGTTTACCTCATTTAGATCGCTTGACTATACTGTACAACGCGGGTTGTCAATAATCTTTTTTGACCTGCTAATTCCTCTGGAATCTGTGTTCAGTACTGTTAAATCTTCTCAACTTGGTTGTTCATTCTTATTGTGTCCACTCTCCTTCAAATAGGCCAATCGTAGTTATTGACCGCTCTTGTATGGAACGCTCCAATTTATGTAAAGCAATATGTATTATTGGAGGGGCTCACATCGACCGGCATTTCAATTCGTTACTTTTGTCACGGAAGTAACACTGGTATTAAAACACTCTTTTAGATTCCCTGCGATACGACCGAAATAACACTGTTACTCCGAAAGAAAACATTTAAGTGTTACACGTCTTTTCCACTAGGTTCCTGGTTCTAGGAAATGCCACTCTCGCAGCAATATATGAATAACCTCTCTGGCATGGACGTGCACTTAATTAAAAAAGAACGATACAACAGTTTCATTGGAACAACCCAGCTTACTTACTCATTGAGTAGAAAACCAATCACTCACCTACGTAAATCGTTCATGAACTATTTTCGCATATTCCCCTAGCAAGCTGACTTGTGACAGAAACCTAGTAGAAGGTATTTTAAGCTAACCTAAAAATTGTGCGTGATCCAGCTTAGTTCGTGGGGTGGAATAATAAATAGCAAGTAACACTGTTACCATGCCTCCTGAACTTTCAGAACGTTCCCGCATCTTCGCGATGTGTAGTTGAGCTCCGATCTGCCTTCTTCAGATGTACACACTGTACGTTTTGATCGATCGGAGATGAGCACATCCCTTCAAATGATACTTGATCCGGCGTCATCCATCATCATTGTATCGACCTCTTTTTATGTCATTTCCTTATCTATTCGTCTACTTATAACTTCCGGTGTTACTCAATTTCTTTAATACTCATGCGTGGGCTTACTGCGACATACCAAAAAGTCGCACATATAAATCTGCCATCTGTGACGGTGTATATCCGTGCTGGCGAGCGTTAACCATCCCTGTTGCTGAATATGACAGTGGCTTTACAGCTCTCCATTCGTTTCAACGAATGACCATTTCTAACGTTTTTGCTTCGCGTCTCGAAAAGAGGTCCGAATTTGTTCACGGATTTTACCGAAGGAATTCCACATGGAGATCATCGGATAAGATTAGGGAAAGGTATGGAATGTTTTGCACATCAATCAACCCAGACCACTGTCAGTGGCTTGGCGGGATACCCTGACAACTACCATCCGTCAGGTCGAATAATCAAGTAGACTGACTGTTCCGGATGAGCACATCCCACAGTGAATATCGTCAAAAAAGGCGGTTTTCCGAGAAGTTGTGTAGATCTATAATCCATCGTCGAGCACATTGTGACATGGAATTTAAATATTCCATATACGGAAGAACTACCGGTTCCGTTGCGTAGTAATAAGATTTCCTCCTGCCTGTACCTCCGTTGTACATTCTTCCATGTGCGGAGTAACACACAACGTAGTTGTACCATTTTCGTCGTTCGCTAACATTTTTGACTGACAAAGCTGTTCAGGGTATTAGACTTGTGCTCCAGGTATTGACTGGTGGTAATCAAGCTTGTGGCTCTTTAGAAAATCGCACTTACGCTAGTCGGAAATTTGTATCTGTTCAGCCACGTGCTGTTTGGCTTATCTGTAGGCACCGTGCGTATT
>JTDE01003780.1:28761-41671 GCA_014338405.1 Paragonimus skrjabini miyazakii | reverse complement strand
TTAATGACGCGAGGCAGTGAAAGCCGTGAGGAAGCTGTCTTGCTGATGACGCCTTACTTTCACTTACAGCTCGGTTGTTTGTTTGCAAGGTGTAGGCGCCTTGATGTTGTGTGTTTGAATGTAGACGTAGCTCTTTTTTATTGGTTTGGTCTCTTCCTAAACAAGGTTTGTTTCTTCTTCTTCATGGTTGTGTGGCAGTTAAGCATCAGTGTGAACCACTGATGTATTGCTGTCTATGATGATGATGTATGTAAAGCGAGCTAGAATGTCCAATACGCCTTAGATTAATAATCATAAAACCAACGCGATTTAGATCACATTATTATTTCTCGATGACTGCGTCGTTGCGAATCGTACAACTTCCTGATATCGTCCCTGTTATTGATTTTCCATAGCAGCGACTGCTGGAGCTTGGCACCGATTTTCCAGATGACTTTTTCATCACTTGCACCAACTTCGTCCAGCAAGGAATTTTTCAAAATCAAGATTGCTTGAACAAGGAAATCGCTTCTGTTGAACAATTATATTCACAGTTTGAATGTCACCGCGATCGAATTTGGCGCCAGCGCCTGGAAACCACTAAAAAAACACGTATTCTGCGGGACACTAAGGAGTCTTTACGTGCACTTTTGGACGAAGAGGAACGCCTGACCTACTTCAGACGTTACAATGAGGTTATCCAAAGCGCTTGGCTTGCTCCGCGCACACGGCAAGAACGCATCTGGTCCCGTATGAAGGAGTGGCGACGGGACATTGCACGTAAACAGGAAAAAGAACAAGGAGATCGTGAGGCTCGGGCTGATGAATAGGATCCTTTTGTCTGACATTATCTTTTGTACATATTTTCAGGCATTTGAATATAAATAAGGCAAACTGTCATGATGGACGTTTTGAAAAAACTGCACTCAGTAGGGTGTATTTTTAGGTCTTTGGTGACAGCTTACCGCACCAACCCCTGGCTCATCACGCACAGTTGTTGATTAAACTGAGCCGTGTTGTTCTTCACCACCGTTTATTTGGGGATAATTATACTTACCAGTCATAAGTTGGAGGATGCTTATAAGGTGGCGACGGTTAAACAAGTCAAATTGTTGGCATTTTGGGGTGGACCGAGTTAGATGGTTGGGTCTTCTACTGAGGACGCCAGTCAGTCATCCGTTAAATCGACCACTACTTGCTGATGATGCAACCGACTAACGTTGATTTGGTTTATTGGATGGTGGGTTTGACGCTGTTGACCACATCTGTTTCCATATCTGGATCGTTCGTAAATCGTAAGGTCCGTGACTGGAGACGCTCAGTGAGATGGTGGCTAATCAGGTCTATTTGTTTGTATGTGCTCGAGGTTTGACGGAATTGCGTGTGACGATATTTTGGTGGCAAATGCTCTCCTACTCTCGTTTGCAATATGTTCGCTTGCACTATGCATTCACATTGACCTCGTTTAAATGAATTTGTACGCAATGAGATTTTTTGGTAAATTAAGTTCTCCCTGCAATATTTTATTCTCAATTAATCTTTCTGTTCATTACTGCGTGACGGTTCAAAAGGTGCCACGTATCGCAAGTGAGCAAAGCTGTATTTCAACTTTGTGGATTCGATTTGGTTCAACCATACAGACCAGTTGGTGCAAACAGACTTGGAGATGGCAATCAACCGAGGTTGCTTGATACAGGGGTGGTGTGCATATGTTTCATATGCAGTCTAAATCGGTAGAGCATGTGAACCGATGGATGTTGGCAAAGCACTCAGAGATCCCTTGACCTGCATCCGTTGATCGTTATTTCGGTGGATCTGTTTGTTCGGTTGTAAAGATTTTACCTTCGTAAAGTGTTTATTTGCGTTGTTTCCTCTTTGTTTCGCCTCGTTGAATTGTTATTTTAGATTATTTCAAATGTTTGTAGGTTAACTTTACTATTATGTCAGATATTTTGTCAAATTAGTATGCTCGATAATGCTTTCCATCTGGTGGACTTACTTTAACATACTCTGGATATTCATCACTTGTTTTGTCCAACTTACACTCATCCTTATGTTACGTTTACGGATGAGTGCTGTCAGCCAAAATCTTCTCCGCGTTTGACTTTCTTTTAGAAGTGTGTTTTGGTTTTGACGGGCATTATTTTGAGACCGTAACCCATGGTACTGATGGTGCTGTCAGTGTAGTGTGCAAAAAAATGCACTTACTCCTCATCTACTAACAGCTTGGAAAGTCCTTCTTGAAGGATACTCTATCTGCAACCCCAACAGGCAATGAGACTAGACCTTGACGCGATGTAACGGCTTGCGCATTTCGATAACCTATTGGGCTAAACTGGACGATGTGGCGACCACATCGACAAAGTCACTCATATCAGGCACACAAATAGGTAGATGTCTGACAAACCAGTCTCCTGGTCCTCCAGGTTGGGGGTTGGAAAAAGGTTGGCATCTTTTTCCGGAAAGGGTACCAATTCTGGCACATTGCCACCCACCCGCTGCCTTACGGTACAGGCCTTTGAGTCAAAGACTTTAGTTGAGAACCTTAATTGTTTGCCTGTCTAGTTCTGGGCGTCCTGGCAGTATTGTAGTGACTTGGAGATAACCCATCTGCTTGCTGTACGATGTGTAAAATTCCTCCTAAAATTTTAGTTCACTTTGTAAATCGAATCGTAAGCATCTTTGCCTGCCGTCTGCTTACTGCGTACGATCGCGTTTGTTTGTTTGCATGTTTACTGGCCTATGCGTGCCACATACACTTCCGGCTTGCTCGCACGCTTAACAGTCGGATCCTGAGCTTCCCTGGCTCTTTCTGCGTATCGGTTTCCATTAGCGCTGGTCGACACCTATGGTAATTATCACACACTATACGTTTTATCTCAATTATTCGTGTGTGTTTTTTGCGTCTGGCATTTGTTGCGTATGTCTGGGAGACGTTAATTTAGTGCACGTCCGTGCCAAAGTTCCTCAACCCACACACAACCATGAATATCCACAACATTGTTAATTCCGTACCGCATCGGCCGTCTCGCAATGTAAATCGAGTCGCCTTATCTGCTGCATACAACAAAATGGATAAAAGAAAAAGTGCTACTGCTGACCTCTCCCACACTGTCCTATCAAATTTAGCTCTCATGCCCTTCCCGGGTCCCCATTTCTGATGACTACTCAGCATATCTCACAACAGATATATCTACTAGCAGTAACGCGGAACCAGTAGGTCCTATCTCTTGCCATTCAACTTCAGGCCTCCTTCGTCCCTTGCTTAGACCTAGAATGCGGATTAATATAGCTGCTCTCAACGTTCACACTCTAAAACAGATAGATCGACAGACTGCTCTCGCATAAGCGCGAGACTCGTTGAATGCCGATTTCTGCTGAATTCCGGAGACCAGAATCCATGATAGTAGCCAACGTATGAAACCAACACCACCCACACTGTCTATCCTATACTGGTTATACACTTCAGGCAACTCCATGGCCACCGCCAACGGTCAGGCTAGAGTAGGTATAGTCCTCAGCCGCATTGATAGGTTGGGTTCTTGTTAACAATAGACTTCGTGTCGTCTGCTTGGCAGGTTCTACTAAGGCAAAACCATCAGAAATCTTTTCCCTGTGTCTGCTTATGCTCCAACCGACTGTAGTGACGCCAGCGTCAGTGACGCCTTTTATTCGGATCTGGCCGCTCTCATTTGGTCAGCGCGTGATTCTGATATGGTCAGCCAGGCCGAAGATATGGACATCCAGGTAAGGCCGATTATTGTTTAGTTGGAAGGTTTAGGATAGCAGCTGTGCGCAGAGCATAAGCTATTTTTAGCCAGCACTAGTTTTAAACATCGTGCGCGTCATTGTTACACTTGACACCCTCCTTCATCGAATCAAGCGTGGTCTCAGATAGACCTCATCTGTTAGTTATAGGCGGCGTGGTTCGATTCAGGACTGTCGTTCTTATTGGGGCAAATGCCTAGATTCAGGTCATACGTTGGTACGTTTTCGTTCTGTTCTTACTTTTGCTGGGCAAAGACCCCATGGACAGCAGTGGATGGCTGTTGAAAAACTGTCTGTACCGTCCGTAAACCACGAATATCAAACCAGTTTAGAAGTTCTCACCCTGAAGATCGTAATAGTTGCTGGACCCAACACTCACAGGCCATTTATGAAGCAGGCACTTTAGCATGCGGGTACGTGGGTTGAACAAACATTGGATCTCAGAGAAATCCCTGGAATTGTTAGAAGCTAGATGGAACATTCCTCGTGGCAGTTCATATGAGAAATCTACGAGAGATATCCGTAGGAAACTGAAACGTAGTCTGAAGGCTGATCGTGAAGCTTGGTTGGTGGAAAAAGTCAGGGAAATGGAAATAGCTTTTGCTTTAGAGAACACCGGCCAACTCTTTAGGCTTGTCCGTGCTATTGGTCTCAAGCGGCCGTCTGTCAGTGAAGCTATCAGGGAGACGGGTGCACACTCATCTACAGTGAGTCCAGAAGGTTAGGGCGGTGGACGAAACACTTTGGGAGTCAGTTTAGCTGGACTCCTGCTTCTACCGTGTTGTCATCACAAATTTGTAATTTAGCACCGCCCAATGAGACTGAGGTCCGCAATTGTATTTTGGTTCTCAACCGTCATAGGGCTGCTGGCCCGGGTGATCTCGTGTGGGCATTTTTTAAAGAAGGTGGAAGTCGTTTGTAGAGGCTTTGAATCAGCTGTCTCAACTTGTGTGGACGTGGGGGTCCATCCCTCCGTGTTGAGGCTACTCGATAATAGTCAATAAAAGTGTCAAGGGTTCTTGCGAAAACCACAGGAATTAGTTTGGCCTGGCATCCATCATGCTTCGTTGACTCATTACAGCTCGAGAGACAAACATTAGGGAAGAACAGGCAGGGTTTCATCCTGGGGGGGGGATGTATAGATCACATTTTTACCCTTCATCAAATTTTGGAGCAGCGTCATGTGTACCGCCGACCAACAGTTGTCCTATTTCTCGACTATAAAGGTGCGTTCAATTCGGTGGATCGATGTACACCTTTAGAACCGCTTAAACGTAGGGTTGTGCCTATCAAGTATGTGAACATACTGTCGGCGCTTTACTCCCACACTTCGGCTCAGGTTAGGGTTTACGGTGAGCTGTCTGACAGTTTCAGCATCACGAGCGGCGTACGTCAACGCTGTCCTCTTTCACCATTTTTGTTCAATTTAATCATGGACTAACTAATCGAGGACTGTCTGCGGCACTCGAATTATGCCGGTGTGGGACCTCCTACTTGGTGGGAGACTGACTGATCTTGATTATGCTGATTACAAAGTGTTGCTGTTTGTTAACTTTCAAGCAGCACAAGCAACGTTAAACGCCATTTCCCGTTCTGCTAAGTACTTCCGAATGCGCTTTTCAGCCTTGAAATGCAAAGTGCTTCTGCAGGATTGTTGTGATTACGTAGATTTCATGTTGAATGGTGAGATTATAGAGGTTGTTGATCGATTTTTTTTACTTGGGAAGCTGCATCAGCGGCGGCGGCGGAGGTGTAGTTAATGAAGTAGAATTGCGTATCCCTAAGACTAGGGCGTTATTCGCCAAGCTGGGTTACCTCTCGCGACAGTGACATCTTTCTGAAGCGTAAAGGTCGCGTGTATAAGACTACAGTGATGGCTGTGTTACTTTACGGCATCGAGACGTGGCCGCTCTAGGTAGGCCACGTGGACTGTCTTCAGGTATTTGATCATCGATGTCTGCGTTCGATCACTCGTATTGGGTGGCATCAACGAGAAGGTTAAGAGGCCGGCGTTTGGTAGTGATTGTTAAACGAGTTCTTGTTTTCAATCCTTGTATTTGCACAGACTTAGATGGTTAGGTCATGTACTAAGGATGCCAGCTAATCGCTTGCCACACCGAGCACTGTTTGCCGACGCTGCGGCCGATTGGCGTAAGGTGCGAGGTGGACAGATGATGATCCGGCTTAGAGAAATAAAATCGTTCACGAAAGGATTGGCCACCTTAGATTCGGTTCGTCTCCCGGGCTGGAGCCCTCGCGACTCACAGAGAAGTTAGGTGAGATTGCGTCTAATCAAACTCAGTTGCGTGAATGTTATTGTTATTTGTTCAAGTTATCTATGGAGTGGGTACACTTAGTGAGGCGGGGCAGTGAAAGCCGTAAGGATGCTGTCGTGCTGATGACATCTTACTCTCACTTACAGCTTGGTTGTTTGTTTGCAAGGTGTAGACGCCTTGATGTTGAATGTTTGAATACAGACGTAGCTATTCTTAGTAGTTAAGCCCCTTCCCCTTCTTTTTTCTTCTATTTCTGTATAGGGTTTGCTTTTTCTTCTTTGTGGTTGTTTGGTAGTTAATCATAAGTGTGAACCACTGGTGTATTTCTGTCTGTGATTAGAAGTAGACCATACATTTCCAGCGATGTCGGGAAATATGATAAGTATTTGACTTCATTTTAGTCTATGATGAGTGGCTGTGACCAAGATAAAGTAGGGAAATTCTCGGGATGGGTTCAAATCCATCCGGCAACACTCAAAGATGCTCCTAGCTAAACGTGCGTAGAATCTTCCGGTATTTTAAACATAGCTCGAAGCTTGAGTTCGGATGAATGGATCGGTCGTAAACACAGCATTCATTGCATGTAACTAGTTGCGTGACTGTGGAAAGTGGTATTGAATTCTCATCAAGTGTACTATGGCAACATACAAGACAAGCAAGCTGAAATTCGTAGTTTTAGCCGATGTTTTTTGAAAAGTCACGATTGTTGATCACTTCGGTTCTTTTTAAACAGATTCAGTTAACTGGCTAGGTCATTGTGCGTACTTACAAGAGGTTTTTTGCTGGCTTCCAATTTATATGTATACAACCCTCGTTCGGATTCCTTTACTTTCGGACCCACTCAGTAGAGAACATTTAGGTAAAATTAAATGATGTATATGTACGGTATGTATCTACGTTCTTGTAATCTTGTAGATATTACTTGTACTATAGCACTCAAAATTTAAGCAAGTGCTATTAACAACTGTGCTCGTGGGGCGGATACCAACTTTCCTAACTGTACGAACTTCTTCAAACTAAGGTAAGATTTTTGAGGGCCTATCTTGACATGGCCTACCCCAAATCGATTAACCGTTTGTAGCGTTATGTTGATGCTTGTCCCCAAAGCCGATAAAGCATCGTGTGCGTTTTACGTATTTGGCAAACTTGTCATTTAGCCAGTTCTGTTGGTTGCTTTAACCAGGCTTGTATGATTCAATAATTGGTTACATGCTGGACTTTCGTGGGGGCGGTTATTGTCGTTTTATCTTTCCGGTTTTGCATTGAGTCGTTATGTTGCCGTTGGCTATCCAGCATTCAGAACGAATTTGTTTGTACGTATAGACGCTGTATCTATCTACCTTCTAGTAACTGGGTAACTCGTTTAGGAACGACTCGGGAAAGCTGTCCAAACAAAGAGGAATCCAAACGCTATGTTTAACACTGGCAAAGTAATCATGTAACAATAAATACAAACCCTAAGTATGAGCAATCCGACTTAGGTAGTCGACAATTATACAATAGTGCAGGTGCCCATCAAGTACTGCTTGCAGCCAAATATTAATACACAGGTCTTGACAACGGATCCATCAACGACAGCATCCACAGTCTAATCGACTACATAAATGTATATACCATAAGTGGTATGCCACAAGGTTTAGTCACCAGTCGGTAAAAAAACGGTCAGGCGATCAACAAGATAATTCATCAGAAGTTGAGTGAACTAAAACCTGTTTGCATGTAAAACGTCTTGTCTATGCGGAGAAAGGTTCGGCTCGTTTTTAGAAGTGTTGCAGATCATCTCGTAATGATGAACGAAAGATTACTTAGTGGAGACTAGGTATCTGGGTCTCATATCAGTCAAATTCGCGTTGTATCATAAGGCATCCTGTATCAAGTAAGCACTTCCAAAGTATCCACAAATGGACATGTTTCTTATATGCTATCTCCAGAGTTGGCACCCTATTTCCCTACTTTCGCTTTATGTCACCAGATAAATCTTCGATGCGCGAATTTCCAAATGGTTGTTTTTTGATATAAAACAAAGACAGCAGAAAATGAAACCTAGGAAGTCATTTGTGTTAAAATCAGTCAGATTTTCGGCGCGAACTCTTGGGAAGTCTCACTAGAATCCAGTGAAGAAGAAAGTTGTACAACTCTTTTTCCTCTAAAACTAGTACGCATCATTTGTTTATATGGAACAAGTACTTCAGGGAAGCCAAAGAATTATGATCCGTGCATTTGCGACACTGGTTGATTTCTCTCTTGTCGGTGAACCATCTAGAAAAAAGTCGTGCAAACCATTATGGTTATAGATACAACAGTGATCGAAGAGACCATAAGCTGGACTTGACTAACAGGCTTTTTGTTAAAGAATGGTACGGTACCTTCAGGAGTTGATATACTTGTGTAAGTTTGAGAACCTGGGTTGGTATAATCCTTCTAGTATCACGAGGACGTAAGATCTTCCAGAATGCAATCATAGGAAACTAGTGTAACACCTCTGTTTATGAACACAGTGTCAAAATGGCAGTAATGCAAGTGAGATCATATCACTCATCTTAAGCTGCAGCCCAGTGGACGATAGGTAATTTCGTTTGGTCACCACTATAATGCAGAAAAACTTGTCTCACAAATGTGTGTGATCTTGAACTGTACGGCTTTTCATTGTGAACCTGTAGCCCGTTTGGATCAACAGGTCTTTTGGAAAACGGACATAATGTAAAACTGAAGTCTCCAGGAAGTCCTCAACATTCAAAGTGAACAAGGTCATATGTAACTTTCTAAAAACTTACTGATGTTTGTAGCAGTTCATTGCCCACACTACATTAGGTTTAGCTTCTTAAACCTAGAGTGAACTACTTCGTTTGCGTAGTCGGGCAGTAGTCGACCATAATTCTCACGAAGACTTTAAACAGCTCTGTTGTCTAAATGGGGAATGTTCCATTTTATCACGTCCCATACGGTGAGTACTTTTAAGTTGCATTTTTTTGACAAAATGAAAAATAAAAGTCAGATAAGTTAATGTGCAATTATTCGTATGCGGCGAATGGTTTGCTTTTCTGAACAACATTACATTCAGATATTCAAATATTTACTACTGATTATGATCGTAGGGGAGTCGGTGGTTGGAAACGAGTGAGAACGCTCTTCATGTACAACAATTGTCCTTCAATGAGCCAAAATGGTGTTCTCGGTAACCCAACTCTTGGAGCTGCAACATGCGAAAATCCGACCAAACGCTATTCCACCCAGTTGTTTGCCTGCATATGTCTTACTTCCCCCGTTCTTGACAGTTATTTTGGAAATGACAAGTGTTTTTGTCCCACATTTCAAACGAGTGGCTGGTTGCCTACTGATGTAGTGCACAACGAACTAAGTCGCTTTTCGTAGATACAAGTTCACCAGACGTGATGTATAAAAATACTGTTCAGAATAAGGGACCGAATATATGTTACACAAAATGTGCTGATAATCCCGTATGATACTATAGACATCCCCATCACTTAGCAATAGCAAGAGGAGTTGGAGGTCGATGGGCGTTTAAACCGGAAGTGTGCCCTTTCCCGATTCGCACCGCACAGTCATTTTATACGAATGTATAAATGGACGGTATAGATCATGCGATCTTTCCTAATTACTTAGGTATAGTATATCACTATAAGTTTTAGAACCATTTTACACATAACACAAACAAGGAGTGAAGTCTTCAGGTCCACATTTTTTTTCCTTCTGCTAGAATGCTTCGTGCATCACCTCTTTTGGAACATAACTCATTCTCGTTTTGAACCTTTCTGGCTATTCGGAAGAAGTCTATCAGGTATGAGCGGCATATGTTGTATTCAATTCATCTTCAATTTGTCCGGCACTAAGTTGTAATACATCTCCCCACAAACGATTTGGCAACAGAAGTCAAACTGTTCACCTGCACGTGGCATTTTGGATTAATACCGTTGTGAAATTTGAGACCACTAATCTATCGCTGAAGTTTTCTTAGCTTTCTCGTGTAAGGCTGTACGGTACATTCAACATTAATCTTCAGGCTATTCTTTCTTTGTTGATGTTTGTCAAACTTAGGAATCACTGCGCTGTTTTTGAAAAGTTGTGGTCTGTTGAACAAGTCAACTATTTCTTCTGTACTATCTCATTCCCTGATTCCCATGTTACTAGTGAATTTGTGCTAGATAAATGCTCTTTTCTTCACATGCTGAGCAACGAGAAAGACAACCGGAAGAATAAATCGACATACGAAAGATTTTTTAAGTCAGAGTTTGAGGGAGTCAGTTTTAGTGCTGTGCTAGCTGGCAAGGCCATGGCAGTTGTATTGAAGCAGACAAAACGGTTGATATAAGTAAACGATATCTTCACATATATAGGTTTATTGATGACTGTGTGGAGCGTTTGTATCTGATCATATTTCATATTGCGGATCCGATACAGGCCCCTTTGTCGGTGAAAGTAAGCTCTGCACTGACTCCGTTGCCCGAAAATTTGGCAATGTCATAGTAACCTCGGATGGTAACTGGGTGACGTGTGAAAAATATGTTCTTATGTTTGGGAGTTTCGCTGATCCTAATATGTCGGATGATAGACAGAGGTTTCTGTGCAATATGTGCTATTGTCGAGATGATGTCACTCGGTGGATGCGTCATGTTAGGGCCTGACGATGGTCACCACGGAGACCGCTAATTGTTGACAGGACAGCATTGTTACGTTGTTGAAATTACGACAGATTAACTGTTCTCCAATGACAAGAGTGTGTGCAACGTTATCTACGCTTCTGCGCAGCCGACCATACGAATACAAAACTGCCCAATAGCCCTTGGTCAGGTGAATTATACTGTTCATCGGGACTCACTGAAAACATAACACTGACTTTTGGCGGCTACACTGTTGCGTCTGCAGTATAGGTGGATCGAAGGTGTGTCATTTTGTGCTATGTAGCCAGACTTAACGTTTGAATAATTGACCGAATTCACCTAGCTTTGAGCCAAATTCATGCATTGTAAGTAGGGTCGGAAAGTGAAATCGGACGAAAGGACGCTGCGGAAGATACATTTCTCTGAAATCCAGTCTGCTAGATTCGAAAGGAGGTTCTTTTGAGTCATCTAATTAACTTGTTCGCCAAGATCATGGAATGGATTCTACGGTTTAATTGTGCTATACGTAAAGCGGAGTAGGTTTACTGGTGTGCTTCTGTTGGCTTGCAAATGAAAGGACAGTAGACGTCGCTTTGTTCCTCCAACAATTCATTATCTTCATGGAACCCATGGAGACAAGCACCATGATCATGGATGACCGTGCGGTCATATAAACAGTAATTGCACGACAGCTACTCTAAGTCCACCACCTGTGTGGAGTGTACATTCTGAGGAATATGCTCGGCCGGATCTCCAGTTGGACTGTCAACAAGCGGTTCATGAGTGCTATGCTCACGCGTAACCGTTTGAGGTACGCTACAGCATTAGCTATTATGCGGTACACTTATTCTTCATTCTGTAATGATTACATGATGACCAGGCTTATTAATGGATCCGAAATATGAACTAATTGCCATAGCCCGGAAGTCCTCATATTTGGCAGGAAGATAAACAACTTCGTTGAAGCGACTCATCACTCAATTAACCCGTAGAACATGAACGCTCAAATCGGAATTTGGTAGGCTATCGAGTGCTCAATGGTCGTCCTCCATCACATTATCAACGACCGCCAGGCACTGCTCGTTTCTGCATATCGCTCACACCCACCTTTCAACAGTCGTGCAGATTATTTCAGGTTAACTAGTCGACTGTTCCCGAAGGCGGCGCAGTTGGTGTCGGAATACTTCATCAGGGAAAATCATCTGACGTTCACTGCTTCTCAGACGGCGATTTCCGTACTAAACAACAATCACACCTACAACGTCAACCCAATGAATTGGAACTGGGATTACCCGTTTGCATTGAACTATCTGCGTGCATATATGCACGCACTTTATGTATGTATACTAATTGTCCGGTGGTTACCTTGAAAAATTTCCTATTATTCCCCAATGGACGAAATGGATCAACGAAATTTTGAAAGTCCCCATTCCGACCTATACGCACCTAGGAAATCAAACGTCACATCTTGTTGGGTAACAGCATCCATTGCTCCGGAATAATGGCCAAGAGAAAACTGGACGACACAACGTTCATCAGGTTGTGAATTTATTCCGAATTGTGGCCGCACCGTAATTCATCTCAATTGAAAGTTCGTCCTCAAACGCGCGCAATGTTTTTGTCGTCCCCTTCGTTCCTATTCACTTCACTAGTCGATTTGTAATGTTTTTTACTGTCTGCAACTATCATCCACGTAGACGCGATCCAACCCAGTTCAATCGTTTATTCTATGTTCCAGTTAATTCTTGATCGTTTCACAAGTCGATGGATGATGTTTCCACTATTTCCGACTATCAGTAACAGTTATATCCCTTCAATAATTTGAACAAAACCGTTAGAAGACGATCACTGGTAGATGCTAGCATTTCGTATTGGCACGTCAGTACCAAATAACCAATAACACGGGAACCTTTCAATTTAACGTCTACAGTACTTCGGGGGGTATGAAGAAAGAAAACAACAATAACAAAAACGTCCAATCGTGTGATCTGAATGACACTCACTACGACTTAGGACCGGACACTGTAGTCAGAGAATCGTAAGCCCCCAGCTTCATCGATCGGACGACACATCCTGTCAACTGGCCACAACGTCGACCTGACCTCAGCCTTCACCATCATAATGCGCCACCACAACCCACGGTTCCTAAAATTTTCTGAAGCTGTCGCGATAAACCGGTTCAAACCTGTGTTGTGTGTACAAAAACAATTATTTGTGAACTTGAGGCTGCCATGGTCCTAAGTCGTAGTGAGTGTCATTCAGATCACA
>JTDE01003780.1:14398-25897 GCA_014338405.1 Paragonimus skrjabini miyazakii | reverse complement strand
GCTTGATTGGCACCTGCCAATATCCAGACCGCAGGTCTAACACTGTAAATGTATTGGCGTTCTGTACGTTGTCGAAAATCTTTGTCGCGGCCGGAACTGCTACGATTTTATTAACTGTAATCTCATTGGGTCTTCTGAAGTCGACGAAAAACCGAATTTTATCGTTAGGCTTCCTCACTAACAGAACAGGAGAATTGAACGGGTCATCAGCATCTTCAGTGATTTCCTCCCCCAGCATGTCTTTCATTTGTCGCTCGATTTCTGGCTGCAGGTGAACCGGTGTTATTCTGGGCCCGAATGGTCGAAATCAGTCTGGCTTGGTGGAGATTTCGTGTTCAATCCAGTCACAATAGCCATATGGGTCTTGATCCGTGGTGAACAACTTCCGGAATTTGCATATCACTTCATTCAGCAACCGACTGTCACAGGCTGGTATCGCTCAGGGTGCGTTTGCTTCAATGTATCCAAGCTGGGGTTTGCGTTTTCTCACTAATGAAACCACACCATACTTCGTGACGAGTCTATCATGCTTCGAATCGATCACAGCTTCAGCGCGTTCAAGAAAATCTGCTCGTGGCCCTCATGGCTAAACCCACGGTAAACAAAAGTTGACAATCAGTTGTTTTGTGCGCATAGGACCAGCTGTCGACCGCTGATCAACAATACTTCAATAAACTTGAGAATTTGTGAGCTGTGAGCGTTCACCAACATCTTAAACGCAGATGCAATATTAACAATGTGACCCGTCGTTGGTAATTGCCTTGTAATGAATGAAACGGTGTCTCAAAGTCGTTGAGAGTCATTAATTGGCGGGCTAGTCGGTGCAACTTTCAACCAATTTGGGATGTGCTCCTTGGTCCTGGTTTTAAGCATGCTTTCTGTTCCACCAATGTATGTTTCCGCAACTGCAGGAAAGTTGGTGGATACAATGACTAGTGGAAAACATAGGGATTTGCCTTCTGGAGGTGGGATAGAGGTTACCTAGTGGTTTGTGAAAGCAGGACAAACTTGGCTGCATTATACACCCGTTTCAACGCGGCACTGATATTTCCAGATGTTCGTCACACTATCACTTCTGAAGGAGAGGTTGATGCAGAATTTTACAGTTGCACTTATTGCAGGAGTGAATGTGCTCCATTTTCGATTGAAACGTTCTGGGAAATGGTTAACACGAAGCGTTTCATACATCACTGTTTGGTCGGCTTGTAATCTATCCTGGGAACATATTCTTGACGTCCTGTAAAACAGTGTACGTACCAGTGACCTGTTATACACAACGGGAGCAAAACTCATGAAGTTCATGTGTTCTTCCATCCATGTTGGTTTACGGCACACTGAACGTCCAATAGATCCGTCTGAACGGCGCCTAACCAGGATGTCCACGGTGAGCGAACTGTTCTCACCTTCGTATTCACTTGTAACTGGCAAGTTTGAGTGGACTGAGTTAAAACCTTGATTCGTTCTTTCTAACTGTTTATTGTCTTGTCTGATCAAGAAAATGTCGAAATATTGTTTGTAGAGTTTCGCTTCGTCCACAACTGGAAATAGTGACTGCTCCACTTTGATCATGTACACATCGCCTAAAACAGGGCCGAGTAGGGTCCCAATGGCTACGCCATCTATCTGTTGAAAGCCCTTACCAAAAAAATAGAATGTACATTTCCAGTGCATAGTAAAAGTAAACGCTTCAATAAGTCAACAGGGAGTGGAAGACAAACTGGTTTGGATAAAAAGAAGTCACATATAAAATCCGTCGTTCCGCATAGTGGCACGTTTGCAAATAAAGAATATCAATAGAACACGTACTTCTGGCAATATTCAGGTGTTCGACAAATTGTATCAATGCACAAGTGTCTTTCAACGTACACAAACTTGCACGAAGTCTATCCTGTCGTCAAACAGCGAAGTTATGAGAGATCCGTGAATATCTGGCCATATTTCGGTGGTATCGCTCAAGAATTTGAAAATCGTTGATTTTCGCATCAAAAATGATCGCGAGCCTCCAAAAACTTGTTTCAATCGATCGTTGATTGACTGGTCTTTTGTTTGGTGCCAACATTGAAAATATTAATCGTGGGTGTTGTGATGTTACATATACGTTTTCCTCTGGAGTGGCTTTTCGTGTTCGATTAATAGTTAACCGTACTATATTGATAAATGATGTATTGTGTATAACTTTGATCTTAGGTGATGGATTATCTACAGGGATTCAAAGATCTATTTGAGGATCGGGAATTTTCTAGCTTCGTGGAGTTTGGAAGCTGTGTGGAAAAATATGTGAAGGACCACAGTGTTTTATACGTGCTCAGTTCAAGCAAAAGATCAAGCAATGGGCGCTTGAAGTATGATCATGCGAGTGTAAATACTACTGAGGTTACGTGGTAGATGACGTACCGGTGTACCAAGTACAAGCGACGTAGGAGCGAAAGTCGCGGATTACGACGTGTTTGGTGAGTCGAGTTCACTAACTTTCCATTGCTCAGTTCTCGTGATACATGTTGCCAATCACGCTGCAACGTCGTTAGGAGGAAAACCATGTTGGTTGTTAGCTCTTTTACATTAGAACACAACCACGACCTAACTGCCTTGTTGTACGATGCGCACCCAAAAAGTCGTTGCCTCACTGCAGGTGAAGTGGGCGACTCTAGGCATCTGTTCGAGTACAACACTCCAACTGTGGAGTTGAAACAGTATGCTGTGGATGTTTACGGCAGGTACATAACGACAAGGGATATTTGCAACATCCATAATCGGTTAGCACCTCCGACAATAAGTCAATGGATTTGTGTACATAGATGTTGCAGAAAAACTGCCCGAAATTCCTGATCATATGGAGAAAAATGGCGTATTGCGTCTCATCAAAGACGACAATGGTGGATACACGCACATACGTTTCGCGCGGAAGCAGCAAGTACAGTTGTTTAGACGTTTTCCTGATGTGGTCAACGTCGATGCCACGCATGGAACCAACCGCCACAAGTTGGTCCTTTATCAGTTAACATTTGCGGTTCTAGCTTGAAGCTATATCAGTTTCTTGTCACAGACGGGATGGGCCATGGTATATCCGTCATGTATGGTTATGTTCGCAGTGAAAAGTACGCTTCCTTGCGTCGTTTGATTGAAACTTTCCGTGATGTGATGGGGAATCCCAAACCTGTCGAAGGGGTTTCACGAGGTCAACCAGCCATTTTGCTAGCTCATGGTACGGAGAATCGCTGACTGTCAAAATGGGCCGCATGGGATTACGCGATCTGTGGGGTCTAGGCAAACCATACAGTTGTAGTGTCTTGGTACCTGTAGGTTTTAGCATGGGATATTGTCGTTCACTGATGAAACCATGCGATGACTTTGTCTGTACATCTCGGGCTATCTGTTTCCCTACTAACATAACATTGTCCAGTTTGTTTTCAGGTCTGAATTTGCTAGAATCCGCGAGAATATCTTCCAGTTTTTCATATATTCTTCACCTTCCGTTACCGCAGCACCGGTACCTTTATCTGTCTTCATAGTTATATTTCCGTCTTTCTTCAGTTGTTGAAGAGCCTCCACGTGTTCACCAGTTAGACATCACCTTTGTTCTGTTGGTGACGGCTAAAATTTGTATGACAGATCAGCTAACCTAGCCTCTAGCCAACTGTCACAATCCGCTGATGACGATCGCTGATAATGTGATGGAAGACGACCATTGAGCATTCGATAGCCCGCGAAATTCCGATTTGAGCGTTCATGTTCTACGGGTTAATTGAGTGATGAGTCGCTTCAACGAAGTTGTTTATCTTCCTGCCAAATATGAGGACTTCCGGGCTATGGCAATTAGTTCATATTTCGGATCCATTAATAAGCCTGGTCATCATGTAATCATTACAGAATGAAGAATAAGTGTACCGCATAATAGCTAATGCTGTAGCGTACCTCAAACGGTTACGCGTGAGCATAGCACTCATGAACCGCTTGTTGACAGTCCAACTGGAGATCCGGCCGAGCATATTCCTCAGAATGTACACTCCACACAGGTGGTGGACTTAGAGTAGCTGTCGTGCAATTACTGTTTATATGACCGCACGGTCATCCATGATCATGGTGCTTGTCTCCATGGGTTCCATGAAGATAATGAATTGTTGGAGGAACAAAGCGACGTCTACTGTCCTTTCATTTGCAAGCCAACAGAAGCACACCAGTAAATCTACTCCGCCATCATCTACAACTAATTCGAACGGACTGTATCGTTCTTCACAATTCTTACACGTGGTCTCTTTCCTAATACCCTCGGCTCAGCGCCGATATAATTCCGTCTGTTCGTTACTCGTGAACATGATCTACGTTAGAGGATTTTGTTATCTGCCTCTAAGTAGCACTTCTTGTCTGTGTTCATTTAAACATGTGAATGACCTAATTAGTCAATCACCTTTCTTTTACGAATAGTCGTGTGCATAGATTGCACACTTTCTTTGTCGTTATATTCTCATCAAGTTGCTGGCGAATGTATTGTGTTGAAGAGGACACTACCGTATAGCAACGGTGACCGAATTTCGTCGACTTCTTTAGCGGTGAGACGACACCCTAATACGTCGTATTCTGCAGCAATGGCGTCGCATGAGCGATTGCACGGCATGACGAATTTTCTGATACGAACATCACCGTATTTTGTGGTCGACGTTGAAGTACGAAGAACACTCCGCCTGTCCAGTTGCTTTCTATCTCTTGCGGGTCTGTTATATTCATCGAAGACAGGTGCAGTCGATCGGATGCATTATGAAGGGCCGGATCGAGCTTCGATCCGGCCAAGCTCTGTACCAATTGCATTCAAATTTTGGAATTGTCGTGGTGACACTACACTACTAAAATGCTCCGGACATCAACTCGACAAGTCAACAGTATTCGAGATAAAGCGTCCTTCCAACGTATAGTGATTGTAATTTGCCACCGAACGTTGTGCTATTGTTGTTTTATTGCAAGAATAATTGCCTTTTAGTGCGTATGTGCACTAAATTAACGTTTCCTCAGGTATTCGCAACAATACCAGACGCGAAATAAAAATACCGGTAATTGCGGGTACCGAAAATATATTATGCGATAATTACAAACGGTCTCGATCAGTGCTAGACGACACCGATACGCGAAATAGCTGGTAAGACTGAGGATCCGAGCGCGCGAGCAAGCCGGAAGAATGTGCATGGCGTCCTTGACGCGCACAGACCGACAAGCATGCAAACAAACAAACGTGATCGCATGCGTCAAACAGACGGCGTGCGAGGATCCTTAACGTCCTATGTATAATGTGAGTTAAGATTTTAGGAAGGATTTTACACATCATACAACAGGCAGACCGGGGATATCTCCAGGTCGCTACAGCATTCTACATAATATTGATTACTTAACGGTCTCATTGACCAACTATCTCCGTTACCACTACTGTGTAGAAACTGGTTATGAGTTTAAGCCGGGCATGTTTCTGATTACTGTTACGTATTCCTAATTACTACACGGCATGTGCTGCTCATTTATTGCGAGTGCGAACTATAGAAGTGAAGGCACACATGATCGACCTGCGGGGTGCACATGATTGACGGGATGGGGTAAGGCGGAGAAATTATCATAGTGAGGGGTATACATGTAGTGGCATATAACCCTATAACTGCACAGGACATGTTTCAAGTGTGAGCATAAGTTGTAATGTGCGCAGATTCGTTTTAATACGCCGTTGTGGATGTAATATTTGTGTATTCAGAACGGGATAACAGACACATGCTTTTATGTAGAAATGAGTGACATAGTCAGGATTAAGGCAGGTGGCAGCTGATCTTCACTGAGACTGCAAAGCATCAGTAACCAAAAAACATTTGCGCATAAATATGCTCCCTGCTATAAGACATTCGACAAAATTCACGATTCGAAACTTTAAGCAGACTTATTTTAACGGCCCGTAAAGCTGTGTCTGTTAACTCCACTATAATTGTGACCATGTAGTCTTAAAGCTTTACGCAGGAACGAAATATTTTTTGATATAAAGCAAACTTTACTTCCTCTGCTCACTTAAACCTTTTCTCGAATCCGATAGCACGTGGCAAAATCTCAAATTAGTCAATTGTCAATGGGTGGCTGTATAATTTATTTATAATTGCTTGTGACTATAAACTGTAAAAATAAACGCAGTTATTGCCTTATCCGTTTAGCTTGTTTTAATGTTCCAGAAGTTCAGATAAAACATTAACAGAGGACGGCAATAAACTGAAGACCCCAAACATTTTTGAACTAACTGAAATCCACAATTTGGTTTACAGATAGAGTGGGTAATGAGTTAGCAATGACACGGGTAATCTTTTTATTGACTTTTCCATTCTACAGTTAATGAAAATAGCGATGACATTTTAAGTAAATACGCAGTAAACATATCGATAGGGCCGTTACAACGCTAGTGGTTGGCGGCCAGCTGTTGGAATCGTTAAGGTTTTGAAATTGACAGTCGGTGGCGTTCCGGCGCTAGCGCATAAGATTGCTGTACCACATAGTCAGTTCATGTCAATTCCGACTTGGCCATTGAAGTTGAATACGAAGTAAACCAACGAAAGTGAGTCTCAATGCGAGCCATGAGGGCAAAAAAATGATAATCGAGTGTGAAATTTCCATATCTCCCTTTAATTAATTTTTCCCCATTTTGCAATCGTCACCTGTTCCTGGGCACATCGAGTAAACACATCTCCATTTCGAAAAGTCTTAAACAACATTAAAATAATACTCGCCTGCCCCTCGAAAAATTACGATTCGCAAATGAGGTGGTGTAGTAGTAAGAATTTCACAATAACAATCGCAAATCTACTTAGCCAAAACCCAGAGGTGAGTTCTACAGAAAAGCAATAACGCAGTCAGTCAGTGATGTCGTAATGTGATATCCCGCAGTTTGTGGACTCACGTAAGCATTATTAATTCATTGTGCAAGCGGCGGAATGTTCATATGCTGGAATGGGTAGCACGAAACTTAGTCAAAGAATTGGTAAGTTGGAGACTGTACTCACAACCGTCCGATCGAGCACATTAATTCGTAAGAGTTTATTCAGCAAACGGGAGCACGACAATGTGATGAGAGGTGTGTACAGGTCAGCAAAATCAAGCATCTCACGATTAATCATTGTTCTCTTCCGTTGGTGCTTCCTGCGCTTAGTCCAGGCGCGTAGCCGTCACGAAGCTTGGAAGCCGGAAAGAAAAAGTACAAGTTGTTGAGCGCGCATTTTGATTGACATCGTAACTGTCACAGTCATGTCCCGAAAGCTAATCGCAGACAATGATTTCTTCGGTTATCGTGATGGAGGGGAAATTACCACATATCCCCTTTTTCACCTCGGTATCTGTTGCAGGAGAGAAAATCATCAAAAAGCGAGTTACGGAGGTGTGCGTGTTTGTTCTAATTGGACGATAAACGAAAACGACCTAAACGTGTGTTATTTTCGAATTTCTGTATGGCTGATGTAAGTTTGCGGCAATAACACTGAAATGCATAAATAATTTGTATATTAATATCCAGGAGAACGCAGATATTGGTTATCATATTGGCAACTGATGGCACTATTTTATTTTCAGGACCTGGATTGTATTGAAACATTCAAGGCTGTTTTCGAGACTTGTGAATTTTGCACTTTCTTCCAGTTCCAAGAGTGTCTGAAAGGGTACATGGAGGATGTCGGCGTTATTCACGTCCGCAGAACGCGCCGTAGATGCAAATCCGTTCTGAAATACGATAGGGTAAGGTGACATGAAACCCTGAGAACCGTCTAGATTTTCTACCGTTGTACGAAATACAGAAGACGAAATAGTGAATGCAGGGTGTACGACGTGTTTAGTGAGTTCATATTTGGCTTGGTTAACAACTTAGTTCTCGCGACACTTGTAGCAAATCACGATTTTACGTTGTCCGGAGAAATGACTGTTTGGTTGTTAGCTCGTTCGAGTTACAGCACAACCGTCCACTTAATCGTGTGGTATACGAGTCCCACCCAACCAATTGCAGACTAACAATAAGTGAAATGAATGACTCTAGAAGTCTATTCGAGTATAATACACCACCCTCCGACATTAAGCAGTATTTCGCGGGCGTTTACGGGAAGTTCATCGCAACGGCTGACCTCGGGAGCATTCGACGCAAGTTGAAGCCCGCATTGTCCAGTGAGATTTTGGGTGTAATATTTTAATTGAGCTTCAGAGAGCCTAGTGAAAGTGCTTGGTGATATTGCGGAGAAAGGTTTCCTGCGTACCGTTCAGGATAAAAACAATGGATACACACATTTGCTTCGCCTAGCGGACGCAGGTTAAGCTGTTTACACGTTTTCCGCATGTGGTGGAAGTGGATGCCACACACGGGATCAACAGACACAAGTGGGTCGCCGAACATTCTGATATTCTTGAAGTTGTAACAAGTCCTGGTAACCGATGGCGTGGGACATGGCCGACCGGTAATGTACGGGTACGTACGTATTGAGAAATACGTCTCATTACGTAAGCTGTTCGAAATTTTTCGAGATATGATGGGTGAGCACATAACGGTGAAGACGTTTGTCATGAACAAGATGGCCGCGCAGATGAGGGCATTTCGTGTGGTGTTCGGATGCGATGCCCTGTTATGTTACCTCCATGTACGTGACGCCGTCCGAAAGCATGATACTGAATAAACCTTCTTTGTCATGATCACTAATAGACACATTCATTCCGCAGCCGGCATCTATTACACCGAATGGCCACAGCCGATAATGAACAGGAGTAGGTTGCATGGCTACACAAGCTACGTTATAGGTTCAACCGTGACTTACGCATAATTGGTCGGACGGATAAGAAGTTTATGAATTATTTTTTATGCAACTGGCTTTACATCAGGCCAAAGTGGGCCAGTCATACACAAGGTAATGTCGTCCACTTCGGAAACAGCACTAACAATCGCCTTGAGAACACTAATGGACGACTGAAGAAACAGACGCATCCGAGGGACTGCTTGGTTACTGCCATTCAAAAAATATGGGCCCACAGCGAGTGCCTCATACGGGAATTTGAAATGCAATCGACTTATGGATGCGATCGTCGTGAACTTGTTGATGTTGACTTGTACGTGAAGAACGCTCTTTACAGAATGACCACATTCGCAAGTCATCTGGTTGAAAAGCATCTGAACAGACGAACCCCAAGTTTGTATTTCGAAACAGTTGCTGAATCTAAGGTAAGCTTTTGTACACTGATCACCCTGAACATTGTAGCTGCTGGTTCAACATGATGCAAGTGTTTCATTGTGGATAGTTTGCGGGGGACGTGCGTGTGTATATTTTATCGCTCAATGTGGCTCACTTGCATCCAAATTTTGTCGGTATTCAGAAAGCATTCCTTCCCATACAGTGAGCATTTGTGTACTTTTAATTTTTGTTCAAAAGGCCGTTTCCCCATCAACGATTTATGGTTGGAGGAGTGCAACCTACCAGTTTGCCGGCTAGTTGGTCCGAAGTTTCAGCCTCTCGTTGCATCGAACTGCAGCCGACAGTATGAAGCACCGCACCACTTGCAAAATAACATGAATGCAGCAGTCGCACGGCTGTGACATGTTTCAACAGTATCCTTGCTTTCGCCAGCAAAACAGTGAAACATGCAAATGCTGATTTTCCGATCGTCATCCCTTCGGGCAACAAGCAACCAAGGAGAGTGAAAAAAATCCAAACGGGGTTGCTATGCGGATATTGTGGTGAACCGGTGAAAACGGACAGCTATCGATGTCAAACCTAAGAGCTCATCTTCCATTCCAACCGCATCCGAACTGCTGACATGTGGGAATGTCCATTTTGTGGCAAACAACTTCAACCGCCGTCACCTGGTAGGTGCATGTTTTCAATTTTTATCTGTCAGTTCCGTCAATTTCAGCTCACGTTCCCGCACGCCCTAAAAACAGAACTTGCACACCACTCATCATGGATGTCGACTTGAACATGTCCCCGGACAATGTGCCCTGTGCAGTGAAGCCCAAAAAACCGCGAATAGACATCATCCGGAGTGATTCGTCTGTCGACATCATTCAAAAAAGTGAGTTCATTTACAAACCCACACATATTACAGATATCAGACTCGATAATGAGGGCTTCCTATGATGAACCATCTATCTTCGGAATGAAATCACACGAGTGAATAGCCCCATGATACGCTGATGCAAACCGGAAGAAGTCTGTACCGATTGTAACCCGAGCCCCAAATACACCATTCGTATCAGCATCCGCAAGTTCTAAAAGACTTCGCCTATAAGTGTGGCATACTTTGTAAAGTAGGACAAGTGGACGGAGTAGTTATGTGTCTAAGCGTGGAGTACAGTTTGACTTAACTCGTAAGGTACGACAAATGAGTGGAGCAGTCACAGGTATATTACATATATACGACTTTTAGGGTGTTCATGTGGTCTCCGATATACATTCTATGATGATTCAACTTATGTTCACGGCGACTTGAAGATTACGTCTGCTGCGAATATTTCATACTGTCGATAGCAATCAGTACCAAATATACCTGGGAAAAATCCATCGACGTACTTATTTTTTGCATATAACACTAAGTGCAAAAATAGTTCTCCCAATATATGACGTTTGTAGCTTTATAAAAAGCTCAGTCTACATGACCAAATGGTGATTTGCTCGTCGGAAGAAAAATCACGTTTTCTTGCTTAACCAAGCAAGCATTTTAAGAATAGGATGCTTTTCTACTTTCAGGACACTGAATTCTAATACATTTGGACATTCAATTGCTTGTCCAACGCAGTTTCTAAATTTTACCATATTTCTAATTGATTGTCAACTCATTGAAAATCGATTCAGCGATTGATAAACGGGTTCGAGGCAGACGCCCAAGGGTCCCGGATCCAGTCGGTTTTTCTTGTTCTATGTCAAGCGGGCGTCTGTTGATCTGAAAGTCATTCAGTGAAAACAGGGTGCAGCACCGCTCTTGGGAATTACAGAAAATATCAAAAAACAAACCAAGATTACTTGCATAAAAGGATTTCTGGAAAATGAGAGTCAAGTAATGCTTTAAAGCGATCGCCAGAAGTGCTACTGGTGACCTCAGCAAGGAGACCGTTCCAGAAGTTAACAACCCTGTAGGAAAAAGACTGCTGTCTAAGAAAGGTCCGAAGGCAAAGCTTAAAAAGCTTCATGTTATGTCCTCGTCGACCGTCATCACTCGCTACAATGAAGAACTGATCAACGAGGCCTACTCTAAAGAGGAACTGTGTGAAAATTAAATCACCGTGGAGCCGTCGAAATTCAATTTGGTATAGATCAAGAATTTCAAGTCGAGACTCGTACGCGACACTACTGAGACCTGTGACTAGTTTGGTAGCCACGCGCTGGACACGCTCAACGGCTAATATGTCTTTCTTCAGACCGGTATAAACGACCTGATTAGTATACTCGAGGAGCGGTCTTATATAAACCCCGTAAAGCGTTTGGAACGCTATTTTGTCTATGTGGGAGAAAGTGCGCTTAATCATCT
>JTDE01003779.1:54663-72508 GCA_014338405.1 Paragonimus skrjabini miyazakii | reverse complement strand
TATCTACAGGTGAGCTCAACTGGATAACCGTGCTAGTATCGTAGACTCGCGTCTCCGACACGCAGCACACCAAGTTCCAGACTTGAGAGAGTACTTGCCAGAGCAGCTTGCTGACCGACTTGTCGGAGAGTGCGGACATTAAAGGCGCCAATGTTTATTAGTTGTCTTGGCCTCAGAAAACAATTATCGCCCGAAGGCATATGGAAGGCAGAAGGAATAGGGGGTAAAATAGTAGGGAAAAGTCGAGATAGGTTAGTAATGTCACTGTGGAGAGAACGATAACTTCTGATACTTCCCGGTCGTTGATGCCGCTGAAGGGGGTTGACTTAAGGGACCCCACCCCGAGCCTTTGACTCGAAAGTCTGACCTGCGAGACAACAGAATACAGGGTTTTCTTGGGGACTCAACTCGGAGCCAATGACTCAAGAGTCTGACTCGCTTGGTAGCGAGGGTCTTGCCTAGCCCGAGGGCGCACTGAATGAGACATTGCTTTGTGATTGTGAACACTGCTGCGCGCAGTGGATTTACTCGAAGCTACATCAGGCTTTTGAGAGATAGCAAATGTTTTTCGACCGTATTGTATAATACGCCAGTGGTCACGGTCAACCGTTGTGCGATCGAAGTGCCCTTTGTCTGAGGGAATTTTTTCAACAGCAGTGCCGCAACTACAAAAATAGTTCTGCCATAGACCCATAGGATCGTGCCTCACTACCTAAGCACTTCCACACGGTCAGTAGTGCGGCATGCAATCCTATGAGTGTAACTGCTTTTCGTCTGACTGTTCCCGTTTGTCTTGTTTGACAAGGTTGCACCTTGAAGGACCGGAGTCCTAGTCAGCATAGCCAGCTGGATCAAAACAGTACACAAGCTTATTCACCTTGTCAAGGTAACAGCATAGGTCGGAATGAGTATGGTACTTGCCGTGTGAGCGTTTAAGGTAAGTGATAAAACTTCTAAATAAAATCAAACCATGATTATAGAAACATCGATTCCGACACACTGATGGCGTAAAGAATGGTGATTAATACAAGGATGTGAACTGAACATCAGATAATAATTGTTATGATTTTGCAAGCTCATAAACAAAGTATGAGTGTACTAAGCCACTGGTTCACTGTGAGTTCGGCTATAGTTCTGTAGACCCGTATTTAGAACAGTCTTACTTTCACATGCCTTCACGTTCGGAGAACGATTTCGAATCATTCTTCAACGAAAGTAACACCAGAGCGCCATTAAATAACTCACTTTCGTGTAGCGTTGCAAATTTATCCCATTCTTTGAAAGTGGCCGCTTCTGCAATAATAAGCTTAAACTGCGGGTTTTGGGCGCAGACAAAACTCACGATATTATGCTCCACATATTCAGCCATGAATTATTTATGTTTCCTTTGTGCAATTGGGCGCCCATTCTGTGCAGATAGTACAGCTCATTTTCGTCTTTGTGCACGCTTCTATTGATGCGTTTAGTAAAACTGTGGCTTTAGTTACATTTACTAAGTTAACCTGCGAGTACCATTCGGTTCGGCGTTGAACAATGACTCATTACGTCGTAGTGATGTTGTTTCACACTACGACCCGTTACAACCGCTGTGAACTGGGTAGTAAGGAGATATTTTCAAAACATTTATTCAGATTTCTAACTTTTGGAAACGGATTATTTTGGTGACACCAGCTCAAAACAAAGATTGTTGTTTTTCTCACAAAATGGGCACTGGTGCGGCATTTGTTTCTATAGTAAACTGGGAAAAAGTTCGAGACATGGGTGGTCAGATTTATACTTGTGAATCAATTGTCTAAGGGTGCTGAAATTAATCACTGTGAAATGCGCCTCTTAAGCAGAAGTATAGATTACCTCAATTCAAGAAAACACATACTTTTGTGAATGTATGACTATAAACGCTTCAACTTACTATGTCGCACATGTAAGACTGGTGTATCACAAACGATATAACGCAAAACGACTGCCAATTAATGAGAAATCTTAGGCGATAGCGGCCGAAACGAATGAGCGAACTGAGTACTGTTGGGAACGACACCTCGATAATAGTACAGCTATCAGAAGCGAAATTTGCATCTTGCATTTTTATAACTCACCGGATAAGCGAAAAGGAATAAAGACATTTTTTATTGTGAATTGATAAAGGTGACCGAAGGAAATGACACTAGTGACCTAATGTATCAGAAAGGGGATTCGAAACGTTTCCCACTGACCGATAGTAGCAGTGTATGCACGACGGTGAACGTTTATCGCATATTCAAAAACGGGATAAGTGGCACTAATTTTTAGGGCATTTTTGAATTCCGTACAGTTTGCTCTTTCCAGTAGTGTAATACAATCAGATGTCTTACTAAAACTACCTGTAAAGTGAACGAATGAAGTTATCGTAGGTAATAACTATAAGATGTAACCGTTAGGTTGTAGAAATTTTGTCAAGTTGCACAAGCAGCTGTTTCTGGACTAAACAGGCACGATGTGTCATGGAGTTTGGTACTCTTGCGAGGAAGAATACTTTCACGCGTCGTCGTTCTGCGAAGTGAAATCGTTTTCTTCTTTACGTTGGGAAGGTTCATTTTAAATTTCTTCACCGAAATATGCGTGATAACTTAAAGATACATTCTTCACCTACCCTTTTAAATATTTGGCGAGTTGATCTCAAATTTTCAGGATGTAAAAACAAACACTGCCTTCACTGAATAACTCAAGACGACCGACGAAGTTATAAATGCGGAATAATAAGATAGTACTTCACCGTTCGGTGGCTGTTCTGATGTTGTTGTGTTACTTAATAGCATAGTAGCTCAAAAGTCGGCAGAATATCTTCCAATTTCGTTAAATGCCATTCCTCGTAGGAATCAAAGTTGCCTGTTTGGGTCGTCAACGTATTCACAAATTACATCAGTTCCCGTGCAATTGGGAGTCAACGATCAGTCTTAAAGATGGTCTATTTTACAAGGCATTTTATTGCTGGGTAAAGTTTATTGGCTCGCTGGATCTCAATTCGGAGCCAATATTTTCAACTCAGTTAGAAAATAATCATATTTTTGTTGCCTAATTGGGCCTTGTAACATGAGTTTCCATTTTAGCCTAAATGAAAGTTAAAATACCCGTATGACTACCGATAGGGAAACCTAATACGTATGTCTTCTTATCAACAATCGAACCAAGATTCAAGTTGGTTTGGCCTAAAAATAACGGTAATCCATCGCACCAGCCAACTGAATATTTACGCAGTGTCATTAGTTATGACGCATCTAAAGGCAATGCAAATGTAAATCTTTGTTCTCAGTTTTGTAATTTTTAATTAACACACTTAGATAAAGGTTTGCACTGCATTACAGCGCAGAGCTGTTGTCCGCACATAAGCACCAGAATAAAGCGTTGTTGTTTAACTCGTTTATAATACGGGCTGCAAACTGGCAAGTTAAACATTAATTCTGGGGTCATGTTTGCGTGAATGTGCCTCAACAATACGTACCAAAGATTACTTGCAAGGTGCATTTGGAGACCAGATGTTCCTGACCCTAATACCACACTTCTGATGATAGCTGTATTTTCAAGTAGGTGCTCAAGTGTTTAGCGGCAGTCAGAATATGAAGAAGCTCTTAGATTAATAAGACCCGACGACTTCTATCTGCCGTTCTTTAGTTGAGGAGTCTGAATAACGTGTATCTGGCATAAACGGGTTTACGTTTATGCAAGAAACTTTTCGAAAAATTAGCAGTGATATCACTTTGCACGTTGAAGAAGTTAGAAAATCCCTAATTCGATTGCTAACCAAACCATGCAATTTCGCATCATGAAATGTTTTACATGATATGTAGTAAGCCGACCTACAAAGTTTTCCAGTAAAGGCTCTGCTACTTAGGTCGAGCTACTAATGATCTGAGTAGAAGACAGGAAGGCAACCCAAGCTTAAACTCCAAGACCCCACTTCGTAACCTAAACAGTTTGCAGCAAACTGCTAAAGTTATCAAAGGTATTAAAGTGGGCTTTTCATTTTATGAATGCTTCCGACCACTATACTATGTTCAACTTGATGCCATGTTTTTAGGATGGTTTCTACAAAATCTTTTAGTATTTTCTGATCAGTTGGAACTTCTCGTTCATATCTTCTCCCCTTATGCTCGTCCACCGAACAGTATTGGAAATATTAATTTATTTCTGGTCAGAAATACGCTTTGATAATACCTCAAAGGAACTGTAAGGTATGAGACTCGCATGAGTGACTCTAGTCGTTGAGGGTTCGTCTTATGTAGTGATGGTAGTGCGTTGTATGTTCAATTAATTAAGCCGTCTGAGATATTGTTTTAATTGTATGCACACCTGCAATTTGTCAATCCACAACAACCAAAAATCAAAAAATCACTGTGTACTTCAAAACATTGCACTATCTTTGACAGTTTCAAAACAGATAGAAGACATATCACGCAACGTTATTACCTCTATTTACGCTCATCAGCCTCTAAGGTAAAGTCAGCAAGTTGTAGATAAATTTTACACAGGAAGTGAACGAAACAACCAAGGTAGTTTCAATCTCTCGCGCCTTGATGAGGCAACCAGTTTCATGGCGAAGTGTCGCTGTGCCTACATAAGTGATCACCCTATTGACATTGCGCGACTGTCTGCCTAGAGTTTCAGATTGAGATCCCGCAACAATGTTTTGAATGACCTGAGCTTACAGATGACTGTTAGCTGGGATGTATCTGGTTGCTGACGAGGCCGGGCTCTTTGAGCATGCTATAGTCACCAGGTCGTTTGTCTGCACTACGGGAAGTGGCCTCTTAGGATTGTTTTCTGCCATTCGCTGGTTCGTGTACCGAACAGTTCAAACCTTTGAAGCAGCTGTCAGGTCCAGGTGAACAAGTTTAGGTGGTATGGAGTACACAGAAGGCTGATGTTCAATGATGATAAAATAACCCTGCCAAACCTCCTGATTAAATTGATACGTTCGCTCCTTAATTAGTAGAAATACTCACCATTTCGTTATCTTCTTAAGTCTAACAATACTCAATTAAATATGTTCTACTAGTTCAGGGACGCAGTTTGTTTCCATACGTCTTCATAACACTTGGACATAACTGAGGTGGTATACATCGTCAAGTATTATAATTCCCTCTTAAAACCCACTGGTCTGTCGGTGTTCTTGGATATCGAGCAGTTACGGTCTCTTAGAACTTCGTCGTTTGTGCAGAGACCTAAATAGCATCGATACTGTCAATTCGATTAGGGCATACAAGCCAAGAACTACTATTTTGGCATTGAATCATGTCATATAACCTGAATGCTATAAATTGTTCTTTAAATTATCAAGGAAAACTTCCCATTAAGCATAACTTGCAATAAGTTTCTTATGAGCTTCTTATTACAGTTGTGTTCGTCAAGTTGTAAGCAAATAAGCTTGACGTAAACAACTAGTGTGCTTTAGTTCTGACCAGATTGAACCAATCATTCCTAACCAACAAAAAGATATAAAAATGCCTTTTCACACAATATCCGCAGAACCAAGATTGGTTCTATAATGTTCTGCGACGTGATTGACGTATTGTTCTTCTGCCTGTTCGGTTTGCTGATCGTCACGGGAGAAAACTATTATACAAGTTGTTGTAAGTGTTCCGAATGAGAGGTTCATCTTTTAACAAGTAGTTGTTGCAATAGTTTTCTAACCCATGCTGATAATTTGTGTTAATGTTGCACAGCACTGCAACAGATTTGTGAACCACAAAGCTGCAAATGTGATGTGTAGACTCCTCCAAAACCCACAAATTCATCCGTCTACCCTGAGGTAAATTCTAGTGGGTTTTGACTCAGCCCTTTACTTTTCTTTTAGCCAGCGATACACTCGTGAACAACGTGACGGTCAACAGTTGCAGTGGCCCGGTATGTTCGTTAAAGTTGTATGATTCACTAACGCTGGCAGTCAATTTCAAGCTAAGTGAGCAATATTCCTCTATCGTTTTACGAGTTGCATTGCGAATGTACTTGAACCATATATTCTGATCTTGGTTTTCGCTGAACAACTACCCGCACTATCTCCTGTTATCAGTTTGCGGGTGGTTATCTTGTAATTACTGGGATTTATTTTCTTTACTAGAATGATAACATATTCTGCTGTATAGGATCCGATGATGTTACTTGTTAAATGTTGTTTTAAAAGGTCACACTAACCAGTGTGCTCAACATGATATTTTACCCTATTTGAAAATAAAACAGGTGCAGTTTGTCGCTGAAATCTTTGTGCGCGAAAACAGACCGGTTGGCGTGTGGCACAATTTGCGAACTGAGAAATGTCTATCGTAGACTACACTTTGTCGGTTTTTGATGAGTAATTTTAGAAAATGGCTCTTAATTAGAAAAACCGATAGTCTTGGTCAGTAAACATTATACTACTAGCACCAATACTACTTTTCTAGGTCGCACCGTGACTGGCGGAAAACCAAAAATCTGCATAACAGTTGGTCAATCACATTGTTTCGGATGGACTGACCTGCGTGCAAACGTTTGCAACTCAATAGAACCCAAATGCCCATTGGTGAAAGACGGTATCTACACGTATCGAGTGGCTGTCAAGAACATTAGTTTCGCAGTAAGCCTATAGTCCCACTATTTCTACTGAATGACTTCACGGAAAATAATCGAATTATGATTTAAAAGGTTGTGAATATTAACCTTGCATATCTCATTTGTTTAAAAAAATTGATTATACCCGTGTTAATTTACTTTTTGCTATGTTCAAACTATGTTATACTTTGTTTCAGTACAAAGGCAACGTGCACTTCGAATTGCTCGAAACAACTGGAACACCATTTGTCTGCCTAGACTTGGCCGTGGAAGTAAATTGACCGCACAAAAACTTGAGGAAGATATTGTATAATAGTTCCACTCCTACAAAGCATTTATAATATTTTACGACTTCTTTAACATTTCCTTGGTATGCTGAATATCATGCACATCATAAATTACATACGGTCTCTTGTAAAAACATGTGCCTGGAACGTATACAGGGTTTTCCTTACACTTTGATACAAAGGGATATGGCTTGGTAAAAGGGCGAGTTTGTGTGTCAGTAACGAGTGTGTGAAATGCGCTGTCACACCCGCCGGCATTCTAAAACGTCAGCAAGGTAAGTATACACAAATATGCGCTTACAGATTGACCTGTAGAAATAACCACCAAAATGGACTAGGTATCACTTACGAACGTACGTCTGGACCTGTTCAGTGAATACTGAGACCAACATACGGACGAAAGTAAGACGGCCCACAGAGTAAATATCTATCGGATTAGTGTCGGTGTTGGGGTATCGGACAAGTTTGGAGCTTCTGATGTGCGTGCCAAAAGGTCATGAGTAACCGTAGAGAAACCTAATGATATGTTACAGCACCGCCGTTCTACAAATGCCTACTTGGCTTCCGTCTTGAGAGGGCTGGCATAGAAGTCAGGTTACGCGATAGAGGATGTCGGACACAAAAAGGATACGATAGTTGTTTTTCAGGATTGTGAACATCTAAATGAACTTGTTACTGCTACTTTCGTGAAAGATTCTACTGTGTTGAGCTGTTGTTCGCTCAAAAAACTGTAGCCATGCTCCTTTTATATTCACCTCAAATATCAGACCGGTGCATCATTTGAGGATCTGCAAAGAGCGCTTGCTTGTAGACTGGGACTGGGGGACAACCAGAATTATTCCAAGCTGTAGTTATAAAAGCAACAGAGTATCGGATCGTAAGTTTATTGAAATAATTAGACTGAAAATCAAACTCGTGGGTTGTAAACGTGCAGTGCATGAGGAAAAAGTATTACCCGTATTAGGTTCTTGTAGTTCCATGCATTCAAAGAAAGCATGCTATCAAATACAGATCGTTTCCCGAATTCCAGGTAACCTCGCAAAAGGTTTACAATAAAACTGTTAGTCATCTTACTTCAACAAAATACATAAAAAAGCTGTGCCACAGAAAATTGAAAACACAGCTACAAACCATAACATCAAGACTGAAAAAGTCACCTCCACTTACTATCTAGTGGTACGAGATTTTAATCGGTGCAACTTGAACACCACTCGTTAGTGGCTGTAAGTTTCGTCTTCACATAGACCTCTCAGTCAATCGCTTTCGAAATGAAGTAATAGGTTGGAGTTTCCCTCCTATCAAAGATCGTGTGGAGTGCATATCCTCGTCAAGATCAAAATTTTTACTCCCGCCATGATTCCCTGAACTAACCATGTTGGCTACTAAGTCAGTGACTTTGCAGCAGACTTGACAAAATTATCCTATGGGAACATTCAGACACACTCGCTTATGAGCAGTCATTAGTTTGGTTGATTGTTTCGACAGAAAACGCATTAATCACCCTCAAAACGCCAGTCAGTGAGCCCGCAGTTAGAACTTCTTATTAAGATGGTATGACAGGAATCAAGGAACGTAGTGGACGGTATTTTTACTGATAATTGGTAGACGGTTGCCGGTTATATAAGTTTGAAACCACTTATAAACGAGCACAGCTATCGCACTTACACGGACATTTCAGTCAGCCCCTTTTGAAAAGAAACGTTAGACTCGAACTTCGCTGTTATTGTACCTCGTCCGCAGTATGGCCTCGCGGCCAACCTTTGTGAGCATTACTCATGTATGAATTTGATTTGATAACTCAGTCGGGCTGAATGCGCATTCAGTGATACGGCAGTCATCAAGGTTTCTTCTTTAAGGCGTGGTCTGAGTTCAAACTCCGTTGGCGACGAGGTTATGCACTGTTAACAAGCTCTAATAGAAATTAGGTTTACAGCTGCACTAACAATAACTAGTTCAAAATGGCAGTCACATAAAAAGTAGCGCAACTTCGATTAAGGATTCCGACAGACTAGTTCACCATATTTTTAACTGATTAAATGGGATATTGAAAGATAGCTTAAACATTCTAAAGTTCAACATCCTCGCGTGACCTGCGTTGGAAACAAGGTTAGCAAAATCACAATGTCAAATAAATGAAGGTCACTTGAGGTTTATTTTATTTGTGTCTGAAGTGATTAGCCGAATTCGATCGTCATTAAATAGAACGAGAGTAACGTCAGGGATAAGCAGCGTTACTGATCTGTCCAAGTTACGTGACAGACGGGGTTTGTTGCCGTTACGGTTGGCACGTGCGTGTTGTGTGCGAATGGTAAAGGCAGGCCTTTGGAAAACCTCAAAGCTCGGACAAAGCCTGGTATGTTATTCTGTTTCATTGCAAGTAAACCAGCAGACAGATCTTTCCCTAGTTTTTAAAGTTGGTATGCTTCACGTAGAGGGAACCGTTTGTGTCCCTTACGTTCAGAAATACGAACTTTTAGTTGCCTACCAGCTTCACATATGAAAATGACTGTTCCCATCACGATGTTTAGTGTCGTAAGTTGAGTTTACCTGAGAAGCTAGAAGATCTGGCCCCTTGGACACAACAAAGTTCGTTTGATGGTGTTATCTAACTGAAGTGTGATCCGGATGGATTATTTGGAATGAAATAAGGACTGTTCAGATGCCGTATGAAAAAAGTTACATTGTCAACCTCGATCGATTGGTTAATATTTGAGTCTGATATACGTGAAATAGTAGTTAAATCCTTCCGCAAAATTAAAGTCTACTTTTGGTCAAAAAACAATTGTATGCACGATAATGTACTCACTGGATCAAACCTTGTTAGGAGGCACATCTCCTAACGAAACAGCCAGCACGCAGCACGCCACATCGATCGACCGGCCCAGCTCGGATAGTATGGTCGCGGATAGTAGTATAGTTCCACTCAGCCAATGAGATTTCATGTGTGCGGTCGAACGCCTGTGCACTATCTGGACTGTACTTCCTGACCTTGCTTTCTGATGCCCCCTATAGCGTGATTTGCTCTGACACCCTGATTGTCATATAGTATGACTGTTCTATTAGATTCACTCTGTGACTTCCGGCCATTTATGGTGATCGTTTCGTTCTATAAATTTAGAGCTTCTGTGGCCTAATTTTGTCTCGCTCTACCAATAAACTGACTGACTGAGCGCGTAACCAAGGCGACGATCCAATAAACCTGACGCTCAAGAACTAACCCTTAAGTGTGTACACACATTTGATATCTGAGTTATAGCCAATACCATGAAAAACAGCTACCTTTCCTAGCACACAGGCTTTTGCTTAACTTCTGCAAATCCTTTCGGTAGCTAGGACCTTTTCATCTGGTTGGCGCTGGTGAACTTTGTTTAGTGGACCACGGTACATACACGTACATTATTTTCATAACAGCTGCATCATGATTTGTTTGATGTAAAGCCACAAAACTGAAATAGCATTTTTATGCTTCAGTTTTGCTCCAGCTAGATTTGCAGTTAGCTTTGACATGAAATGTATGCATTTAAGAACATTTTTTGCAAGTCGCCTAATTCTGCTATACTAAACGAATGTTACAGAGTACTATACTCTTGAAGTCCTTATATAATCTTGCTACAATTCTTATCACGAAATAAAATTTCAGACCAATCGAAACCTGTTTAATCATACAGTCACAGTTAAATAACCTCACCTTTAACGTTTGTATCTCCAAATGCACTGTTCGGTTTGACAGAGAGGCCAGTTCCGTAGTTTAGACTATACAGATAATAAACAGTAACTGATCAAAACGGCCGAGAGTCAAGGCGTTAAATTTTATTACTTAAAATATTTGTTGATACAACTTCAATAACTATTTGAACGTAATCGTCGGTTACCTAGCAGTAAATTACGTGCAGACGCTTGCCTTAAACCAGGACGAGTAATTACTCGAAGCCAACTACAGTCAAACCGGTAATAGCGCCGGTATCTACTATTGCCATCTCTTACTGAGTGCCACTGAGCCATCGTCCATTTAGAAGTAGACCACACTTCTCTAGTGGCATCACCTCTCAATCTTCACACATCGCTATATACATACGTACACGTGGCGTACGAATCAATGAAGTATATGCAACTCAGTCACCCTAACAGCAGTATCAGGAAGACGATTTATAATAAAAAAACAAACACACAACGTGAACGATTTGCAACAGCTGGCCCACAAAAACGCCCCTCCCCATCTATAGGACTTACAAGGTATTGGGCTGGACGAGCAATCTTTCCGTTTTTTGATAAGGCAAACTGTTTATCACATGTAGAGAACATACCCACATGAAGTCGCTCTTTTTACCATGGAATACCAATCTAAAGTTTCAAATGATATAATAGTTCTTACTGATCCAAACTGTTCTTGGGGATAACTAGTATGCACACTTCAGCCAAATTCCCGCTGACAATATGTGTATATTGGGCGCAAAGGCGAGACTGTAAATGCTCATTGTTCCTCTACAATTTCCAGAATGCTTTGCACGCCGTGAATTTTCGGTCTGATAAAGAAGACCTGAAAATTGCTCACCTATAAAGGGATCTGTGCTTAAAACCAGATAAGGTTATGGAACTAAGGGAGACTGAAAATTGATAAAGACACATGTACCTATGAAAAGTTACCAAATGACTGTGAGGTTGCTTCCATTCAAGTTTCATATATTTGTTTCTTGCAGTTCTTTTGCCTCAATAATTTTCTACTTTATGAACACCACCGATTCCTTCACTTAACAGCAACTACAGAAGCATAAGCAATAGTTCGACTGTTAGTGTACTCTGATTGTGCCAAGTAAACGTTTATAATACACATATTCTTGGCTTTCATATTTCAGAACTGGATTAAGCGTACATTCATAACAGAGATTTAGGAAAGTTATCCATCTCGTCAAGTTTCATAATTATAGGTTGAATGTTCCCTTGGCTAGGACTAAACGAAAAAACTCTTTTGTGTTCTTTTGGCGAGTCTCGTCAACAAAACCATGTATTCATGGACATTAGAGTCGGTCAGAGTCGCGTACGCAGCGGGTCGTAGGTGAGACCAGATTCAAAATTTCAGGTGTTAATTGATGACTGTCATAGAGTAAAGGCCTGAAGGATGAAACAAGACGAACGAGGGACTTATCATTGCACCAGTACCGGATGATGGGATCAGCTATTTTTACATTAGTACCACACACCAAAACCAAAGCAAATGTGCTAAGGAGAAATGTTTAAAAGCATTGGTAGGAAAGGTGCGTATTTCTTTGGCTAATGTTTATCGCCACTACATGTGTTAACAAACCTGCCAACTACTCTGTTCCACTTTAGCTCACCTTCGGTCTGCTTTCAGTAAAACGCTTTTGCTGTTTATTGCCACAAACAGATGACGGAGAAACAGACGTCTCATCACTATCAAAGTTCACATCAACGGTGGGGTCCCAGTTAATCTGTATCTCTCATCGGTCAATTCAGGGCAGCAATCGGAGTAGACTATCACTACACACGATACCTAAGTCATTAGTCTAATGCAGCGATGACATATCTGTGTTGTAACCCAGCCAGATTGCTGAGCGGCTGCTAGTCCGCGCACGCCCATCAGTTTGTGCTTAATTTCACTCTGCATTTAATGCATACATTCTTCGAGTACGGCCCCTTGGGTCTATTGTGCTTTCATGCTATTTAGAATGGTTGAAGTGGCATGTGCAACAGTCCCATGGTGACATATTTTCGGACAGATCTAGGTTTAACCGGTGACTACGGATAAGTAAACACTTGAGAATAGAATATTCTGACTGAAACGGCTAGGTATAACCGGAAGCTGTGGAGGCCACTTTTAGAAGCCATTTATCCAGTTTCAATGAAAGTGATACTGGTTTGATGAACGACGTGGACGCGTAACTCAGAGCTGGGAGCTCTCACAATAACTGTTAAAGTTAACAGGTGCTTACCTCAGAGAGTGAAAGGAAATAAAACAAACACATTTTTTCCCAAAAGCGAGAACTTTTTTATGCTGAGCCTACGTTATTTCACTGGCACCGTTCGATAGTAAGGGGTTTTAACCTCAATCTTCCTCAACATACCCTAATTATGCTCAGGTCATCATGCCGGACATTCGGACTAATCGCATCCACTTAAATAGTTAAATATGCCAAAATAGTTTGCCTCATAAACTCAAGTTCTAATGTCGAAAGTGACGGGGATAAATACTAGTGTTGAGTCTTAACAAAAATAAAACTAGTCTGTCGCTTTTTCTGAAAGGGTTAATTGAAAAACTGTGTACACTCCAGATTAAATTTAGCATTCGCATTTTCAAATAAACCGATGAACTAGTTCTGATTAAGACAACCTCCAAATTCATATCTACTGACTTACAGTGAACTACCTCTAGAAGACTTTTGTTTGGGGTAAGGACCATCAGGCTTCCGGATTGCCAATTTTAAAATCGGATCACTCAAAAAGAAGTATCTCACACCCCTGAACGAACGCGAAATCCCCTCCTGGTGTGAACGAGCTGATGCATAAACATCTGAATTGCGTGAATATGAGTGTTTTGAACGAATATTTCATTCTATTTCTTTGTATGAAACTTCCCAATCCACTTCTGCCACACTTCATCTTCCTAGTCCCCGCAGCAACTTGCACAACGCCGCCCAGCAATCTAAGATCTTTCGCTGCTATTAATTTCGTGGGATAGTGACCGACCATTAGGGTGTGTATTTTTAAATGCCCTTTCTTAGGTTCACTTTTCTAGATCCCGATGTTTATCTCAAACTGACTTCATTCCACACCTCATGTTTTGTAGTTTGCAACAAGCTTCACTGAAATGTCCGAGGCTTTCGGTCCTCCGTCATCAGGTTTCATCGCTGAAGCTTAGCAAAATGCATAAGATATACTCCTTAGGACTGTATTATAGTTTCAAAGCGGTGCTTGCTTTGCTAGTTTCATATAAATGCGCCTGCTTATCATGACGACGAAGGAAGCGATTGTCCAGTTTTTGACGCTTCCGCGTCCGACTTCCAAGACCACAAAAATGATAGAACCAATATCGTTCGTGGAAACCACGGTGGCACTGATACAACAATTACCATGTAAACAAAATGAAAACCTCAATTCGTTTCGTCCTGGGTAAATTTCACCAATACACCGAAACCAGGCGAAGTACTTTGAACGGAACTGACAAAAAGTTGCAGCTGTCACCCAAAAGGGAACGGAAGCGGATGAAGCAGCAGCGATACGACCTCGCAAGTGACAAGAGGAACCAGTAGAATTCATGCATTGTTGACGGTCAATAAGCGTGACTTACGCGCACGTGTCATGAGCAGAAACAGAGAACACGCGGATATGTATGGTCAATGAGAGAAGGAAGGGAAAGTGAAGTTCGCGCAGATTTTCCCCAGTATTCAATTTATCCTTTATAATCTGCGAGGTTCCAGCAGAAAGTCGCACACATAGTTCATGTCGGTCTGCTTACTGTCAGGAAGAAACTTTCGACAACCCTCATTGGATTCTCAAGCAGTACGTTCAACGATGTTGTCCCAATCAGACTTGGGTAGGGAGGGAGTAAACTGACGTAGAGTTCAACACGACTGCCACATGAACGAATGACTGGAGTTCAGATCCCGACAGTAACACTGGTGCACATAACTGATAAGATCCAATTTGGAAGTCACTCGACTCTAAGGCATCTTTACGAAAGGGGCTGACTAAACTGCATATATGACTGAGAGAGATGTACTCAGCTGTGAGCGATTTTCAAGCTTTAACAACCAAAATCCCTTATTGCTTATCTGTAATCCCCAAGCCGCCTCTCAGGATAAAAGATGTGGTTAGCGCACTTGATATCCTAGGCTGGAATTCTACCTGTTATTGAGTAATGTGGCCTCCAATAAGATTGCAAGCTAGCGCAGTGTCGAACCAATAAATAACTTGCATGTGATGGAGACATGGCTGACGTTACATGGGACTCCGGTCTTCTTTTATGAAAACTGGAACAGTCAGCTAAGTTGTTTACCGAAATATCTGACCCACTTTTCAGTTTGACTCAGATGACTAGTGATAGTTAAACCAACTTCTCCAAAGAGGGTTTCACGAAGACCGTGTAAACGCTCGACCGAGAACGCAATGCTCAACTACTCTGTATTAAAAAATTCGTTCCGGCTCTTTCGATATTCTGACTGAGTGGTGTCCACAGCTTTTTCGTAAGCTTCTAGTGGACGTCATCAGAGGTCGAACGGTGTCAGGTTATCAAGTTCGTGAGCTTTACTAAAAATCGCTTCCTCCGAAACTGCACGGCTCCTTCGGAATGTACTGTTCAAAAAACCTTTCCAGGTGTTGCGATTTCCTCCAATGCTCAGTAAGTTCTGCCAACTGTTTTGGTCTGAACAGGTTGCCTGTGGCTGATATTTACTCAGAAACTGCCATAGCCTCATTATTCCTACGGCTATTAACCGTCATGCAGGAGTAAATGATGGAGAGAAACGGACACGAACAGTAACATGACCGGGGTTCAGGTGGTTAACCTAGGATAGGCGTGATCACTTAACTAAGTGGTGTTTCCTGTACCGCGCTGCAGTACGAATAATGTGTTCACCAATGGGTTGCGCATTACTTCTAACGCAGAGCTGTAATACCTTGAGATGCAAATATTAGCTGGGCCACCAAACGGTCTGGACGCTTTTTTTCCTGAGAAAGGCAACCACACTGAGCATTCAAATCACCTGTTGTTACGACGATCTGTCATCGTTCAGTTGTAAGTAGTTTGGCACATTTGATAATTTAGAAGAGACCCATTTGTGAAAAATCTGAGCTTGGCCTGACTCCAAACCAGCGACAGCACTTGCTATGCCTAAGAAAAGTGCAGTGAGGTCGACATACAATGAGTTCTTGGTAGTATTAGTCTGCCGTCGTTAGAATGCAAACTGATACAGTGAAAAAATAAAGTTTTCTGATGTGCATTAACAGATTTGAAAGTATGTACCACGTGCGAGAGCATATGTTTAAGCCTAATCTGTCGAGCATTGTCTTATTAGGGAATTCAATGTGATCACTACTACGGATTGACCAAACAGCTATGTTTCGGTGTCATCAGAGGCTCTAAGATCACTTGGGTCGACAATCACTTAGGAAATAACTCCTGTGAGTAGCGAGGTCAGAAAAACAGATTTGCTTTTCAGAGGTACGGCACACATTAACCATCAGACTTGAGATGGTACTAGTCAAAGCTGCTTTCTGACCTACTTTCGAAGGGTGTGTACATTAAAGTCGTTATTGTTTGTCAGCTATAATGATTGCAGAAGACGATCCTTACAAGGAGAAGGTACTAGTAGTCAGAAAAGGTAAAATGGAATGATTAAATATAATTTGACTAATAATACCATCACATAAAAAGAACGTCGCTATCCGGTCGTTTATATCACGAAAATTGGCTGACTTGTAGGAACCCACCCGAATCCAATGGCTCACGAATCTGAGTCACTTGAAAATGCAGGACTCGCCTAATCTAATGACACATTGATTAAGCTGTTACTAACAGATTTTAGTTGTCGGGTTATATCAAAAGTCAACCCCCGGTAGTACCTTTCCCAGCCTTGTTCTCTGTACTCAGAAACGGCAGTTTTGGTACATGTCTATACGACCATACTCCACTGTCTTGGCACTCTGTTACACAGTCAGTGGTGTGAGTATAAGTTCAACTTTATTTATTTCGACCGGTCTACTTTGCGCCGTCTGACTGTAGGAATGAAGTTCCAATCGACCTAGCCCTCCAGAACGACACACTACACTGCTCTGAATATCAAATTAAGACGGCAGAATAAGTTGGTCCCACCTTAATTGGGTGTTATTGGTATGACATCTGTTGCAATGCTGGTGAATACGACCTCAAGCTATCCCGACTGATTACGAAAGACTCAGCAATGAGGCACGACAAAAATGTCTGGCATATTGTCAATAGGGCAGTATATATGAAATGAACACAGCAGCTGCCTTCAGTGGCTTGGCTTCAGTAGCTTGGTTTTAGCCTTGACCGACGACTGTGTTGGTCACCCCATGACATGTTCCAGGGTTGCTTTTCGGTTCATGCATATATCCTGTCCGGCGCATTTGTTTGACCTTTTGGTGAGCACCGTGTTGCGCGTCACAACTGAGATCATTTTGTCTCGAGCCGCTCGTAACAACATACTTGTTCCAGCAGGACTTAGACTGCGATTCATGCTCCCATGCAACAGTCGTGTTCTCTACTGTGATATTGACATAACAATAAGTGCGGCTGAATTGTCATACCCAAACACAGGCAAATTTTCCTGCGAGCAAAGCTCACAATACCTCGCTACCCCTAGTTCTAGCGCTTGTTTCCAAAACAGGAAGACCGAAAGTCCATCTGAAAGCTAGAGTACGGTGAATAAGCATGGGTCGTGTTCAACTGATATGAACCAAATTCTCGAATGTTTAACAGTACGAACTCGACCTGCGAAGAGTTTCGTCTTGTCTGTCGTCTGCTACCAAAGCGCCCATTCATTTCTGCCAAAACTTAATACACCAAACCTTCTTTGTTTGGGGATAATAGGACCAGGAACGCATTCTTAAGTTGTTTACTTTCAATCTCTTGAAAGCGCTGACCTCTGAGTGGAACTTATCAAAAGTTTCACACTCTTGGAAGTTGTCTGATCAAGATACCACCAAAATGTTTGTGCAATTAAAACCGGATGACAGAGCAAACCTACATACGTAGCCAATATTCCCAACCGACTTAAAAGATTGTAAACTGTTGTGTTGGTGATCGTCAGTAGCCAGTGGTCTTACATTCGACTGACACCATGGAGTATACAACAGCAGCAACAGCAAAAATGAAAATTAAATGACACTTCATACACCCGCAGTGTCTGAAAGAGTGCGGTCGAGTGCGAACAGGGGACATATCTTTTTCGAATAGTGTTCTACCTTCCATAAATAGGCCTCCTCGTAACTGCAAATGAAGTCGCAAATGACGCACAATCAAAACG